>SJYC01080155.1:0-20884 GCA_006408675.1 Madoqua kirkii
TCTCACAAATTTTGTTAAGTTCCATTTTTGTTTTCATTTAAAGTATTTTAAAGTTTCTCTTGAGATTTCTTCTTTGACTTATGTTTTACTTAGAAGTGTTTAATTGGTCATATTAGTCTTTGTTCATAAGCACTATTGTACATTTTTTCAAGATATTACTAGAGAGGTTTGTGTTCACTCATAAACATTGTATACATTGGGCTTCTAGTGGTAGAGGAAGGTGGAATGGGAGAAAGAAAGGAAGCAGTGACCACTGAGTTATTTTTTCATCCTCTGGTTAACACTGCTTATTTTCAAAATGGATTTGAAGCTGATAATAAAGCATATGTATACAATTGAACCATTGTTAAAAGGATAAAAGGAAACAGGAGAGTGAAAAAAAAACTGGTTTACAACTCAACATTTAGAAACCCAGGATGATGGCATCTGGTCCCATCACCTCATGGCAAATAGAAGGGGAAAAAGTGGAAACAGTGACAGATTTTATTTTTCTGGGCTCCAAAATCACTGTGGGCAGTAACTGCAGCTATGAAGTTAAAAGATGCTTGCTCCTTGGAAGGAAAGCTATGACAAACCTCAACAGCATATTAAAAGCAGAGATATCACTTTGCCAACAAAGGTCATTATAGTCAAAGCTATGGTTTTTCCTGTAGTCTTGTGTGGATATGATAGTTGGATCATAAAGAAGGCTGAGCCCTAAAGAAGTGATGCTTTCGAATTGTGGAGAAGACTCTTGAGAGTCCTTTGGACTGCAAGATCCAACCAGTCCATCCTAAAGGAGATCAATCCTGGGTGTTCATTGGAAGGACTGATGCTGAAGCTGAAGCTCCAATACTTTGACCACCTGATGCAAAGAGCCAGCTCATTGGAAAAGACTCTGATGCTGGGAAACATTGAAGGGGGGAGAGGAAGGGAGCAACAAGAAGATGAGATGGTTGGATGGCATCACCGACTCAGTGGACATGAGTTTGAGCAAACTCTGGGAGATAGTGAAGGTCAGGGAAACCTGGCGTGCTGCAGTCCATGGGGTCACAAAGAATCAGACATGTCTTAGTGGCTGAACGAAACAAATATGATAAAATGGAGGGAACAATTTCACCAAAAACTAGTTCTCTCAAGTATTAGTAATTTTCCCTGATCTAAGAAAGGAACTGAACAGTAGACAACTTTAGATTAAGGTTTCTTTAAGTGCCATGAATTTCAAATCATTGATTGAAAGCTGAGCTGATGATTTTGTAGTGAAAGCATTGTACAGAGTTGGACAGCAGTTATGTTTGTGGACAGCTTGCTTATTTTCCATACAGATTGGTAATATGACACTTGTTTTTATTTTCCTGTTATTTATATTCCATCTTGTCCTAAAAAAAATGAGAGGTTAATAGAAATACAGGGGAAAAAATAAAATTGTGAAGGTGAAACTAAAGGGATAGAATAAGTTAAAGGCTGCGGAAATGAGTTAACAAGGTCTGTCCCTATTATTGAATATAGGCCATAAATTTGCACCTGAGCTTCAGAGGAACAGCTGGCTCAAATTAAGGGGTGCCACAGATTGAAACATCACACTGATCTAAGAGCAGGTCTCCAGAGGGAGAGCCTCCAGGAAACTGGAGTTGGGGTCTGGGCTCGTGGTGTTTGCAGACCTCAACTGCAGGAGTCTTAAGACCTTTGCCTCAGTCTTCTGCCATCAATGTGACTTAGTTTTGTTTGCTTTTTTTTTTTTTAACTTCTCTGTTTTTTCTCCTCGATCAGGTACTTGAGAAAGTCTAAAGACTTACTGCTCACACTGGAGGTTTGGGAGAAGGTGGTGTGGGTGGAACGTGTATGTGTGTGTTCAGTCACTCAGTCATATATGACTCTTTTTACCCCATGGACTGTAGCCCACCAGGCTCCTCTGTCCATGAGATTCTCTAGGCAAGAATGCTGGAGCGGGCAGTCATTCCCTTCTCCAGGGGATCTTTCCTACCCAGGGATCAAACCCACATCTCCTTCATTGGCAGGAGTATTCTTTCCCACTAGTGCCACCTGGTTAGCCCATAGGTCCCCTAAACACCTGAGTGCAATCATTTGAAGCTATGTAGTATCGTTAAGGTTTAAAACCATACTGTTTAGGGAATTCCCTGGTGGTCCAGTGGTTAGGACTCTGTCCTTTCAGTGCTGAGGGTCCTGACTCAGTCACTGATTGGTAAACTCAGATCCCACAAGCCACACAGCGTGGCCAAACAAAGTACTGTTTATCTAGGAAGCTTTTTAGGAAATGAGGCCTGAGAGGAATTACTCCTACAGGTCCTTGTGAAGAGTGCACTGGGCAACAAGGAAGACAGCCTCTTGCAGCAACAGCCTTTTGATAGCTACAATAGTGATTTTCTCATGGCTGATACTTGTAATGCTACTCAGTTCAAGCCAAGTACATGATGCCAGAATGCAGTTTAGTAGAAGTGATTTTTTCAGGAGATAAAGCAGTGAAGTTGAAGTATGAAGCTCTGAGGCTTAGGGTTGATTTAGAGGCATAATGTAAGCCACGGTAGAAGTTTTTTTTCTTTTTTAAATTGAGGTGAAATTCACACAACATACAGTTAACCATTTAAAAATGTGCAATTCAGTGGCATTTAGGATATTCACAGTGTGTGCAATTACCATCTCTTTTTAGTTTCAAAACTTTATCACTCCAAAACACCTCATATTCATTAAGTAATCACAGTCCACTTCCCTCATCTCCTCTTTCCCTGGTAACCATAAGTCTGCCTACCATCTCTGTGGATTTACCTCTTCTGGCTATTTCAGATAAAAAACATACAATAAGTAGCTTTTTGTTTCTTGCTTCTTTCATTTAATGTTTTCAAAGTGCATCGAAATGATCAATATTTCTTTCCTTTTTATGGCTGAATAATAGTCCCTTGTATGTACATATCACAATTTGTTTATCCATTCCTCTGTTGGTAGACATTTGGAGTGTTCATAGCTGTTGGCTGTTGTGAATTATGTTGCTATTAAAGCTCAACACTCAGAAAACGAAGATCATGGCATCTGGTCCCATCACTTCATGGGAAATAGATGGAGAAACAGTGGAAACTGTCAGACTTTAGTTTTGGGGGCTCCAAAAGCACTGCAGATGGTGACTGCAGCCATGAAATTAAAAGACGCTTACTCCTTGGAAGGAAATTTATGATCAACTTACACAGCATCCTAAAAAGCAGAGACATTGCTTTGCCAACAAAGGTCCATCCAGTCAAGGCTATGGTTTTTCCTGTGGTCATATATGGATGTGAGAGTTGGATTGTGAAGAAAGCTGAGTGCCAGGAATTGGTGCTTTTGAATTGTGGCATTGGAGAAGACTCTTGAGAGTCCCTTGGGTTGCAAGGAGACCCAACCAGTCCATTCTAAAGGAGATCAGTCCTGGATGTTCTTTGGAAGGACTGATGCTAAAGCTGAAACTTCAATACTTTGGCCACCTCATGTGAAGAGTTGACTCATTTGAGAAGACTCTGATGCTGAGAAGGATTGGGGGCAGGAGGAGAAGGGGATGACAGAGGATGAGATGGCTAAATGGCATCACTGACTCGATGGACATGAGTTTGGGTGAACTCCGGGAGTTGGTGATGGACAAGGAGGCCTGGCATGCTGCAGTTCATGGGGTCGCAAAGAGTTGGACATGACTGAGCAACTGAACTGAACTGAACTGAACTAAAACATTTGTGAACAAATATTTGAGTATTTTTATTTAGTTCTTTTGGATATATACATAATAATGGAACTACTGGATTATATGGTAATTCTATGTATTACTTTTTGAGGAACAAGCCTTTTTTTCACAGTAGTTACATTGTTCAACATTTCCAATGGAGTATATGAGAATTCCTACTTCTCCACATCTTAACATTTGTTATTTTCTGTTTTCTTAAAAATGTATATATATATATTTTATTATAACCATTCTACTGGGTATAGAGTGGTATCTCATTGTGGTTTCCATTTGTTTTTCCTTGATAACTAATGACGCTAGATACCTTTTCTGCATTTCTGTTAGCCAACTGAATACCTATTCTGAAGAAATGTCTATTCTAGGTTCTTAGCCCCATTTCGCAAAATTAGGTTGTTTATTGTTGAATTGTAGGATCTCCTTATATGTTTGAAATGTGAAACCATTATTAGATTGTCCAGTTCTCAATAAAAAATTTACAAAGCATACAAAGAAACAGAAAAGTCTAACCCACTGATAAAGAAAAAAGAAACTGATAGGAGTTATCCATGAAGAAGCCCAGATATTAGACTTAGTAGGTAAGTCTCTACACTTACTGTCTTAAATATTCTAAAAGAGCTAAAGGAAACCATGAATAAACAACTAAAGGTAATCAGGAGAATGGTATATAATGAAGTAGGGAATATCAGTACAGAGATAGGAACTATAACAAGGAACCAAGTTGATATGCTGGAGCTGAAAGTTATAATAGCTGAAATTAAAAACAAGCAAATGAAAAACTAAAGGGCTTCAGCAGGTGATTTTAGTAGGCAGAAGAGAGAATCAACACTTGTGAAGCTAGGACAATTCCAATTACTCAGTCTGAGGTGTAGAAAGCAAAAAGAGGGAAGTAAAAGGGGCAGAGCCTGAGTGACTTGTAGGACACCATCCAGTTTCACAGTGTGTACATTATGGGAGTCTCAGAAGGAGAAGAGAGCAAGAAATGGTTAGAAAGATTATTTGAAGAAATTGGTCCATTAACTTCCCAGACTTTATGGAAGATATTAATTTATATAACTGAGAAGCCTAACAAACTCCAAGTAGAATAAACACCAAGAAATCTACATCTAGATACATTATAATTAAGTTGTTGGAAGCCAAGGCCAGACCTTTGTAAATATCAAGAGAGAATCAATTTGTCACATCCAAGGGCTTCTCAGTAAGATAAATTGCCAGTTTCTCATCAAGACCATAGAGGCCAGAAGTCAGCAGGATGATATATTTGAAATGCTGAAAGAAAGAGTTGTCAGCCAAGAATTCCATATTTGGCAAGGCTATACTTCAACAATAAGGGAGGAATAAAGATGTTTTTAGATAAATGAAAGCTAAAGGAGTTTATTGCTAGACTAGCTAGACTTGTGCCACAAGAAATGCCAGAGAGTCCTTCAGCCTGAAACAAAGGAACACTCGGCAATAACTCAAAGCCATATGAAGAAATAAAGATCACTGGTAGGGACTTTGCTGGTGGTCCAGTGGTTAGGAATATAGTTTGCAGTGCAGGGCACAGGGTTCAATCCTGGGTTGGGAAACTAAGGTCCTACATGCTACAGAGCAACTGTGTCACAATGAATGAGCCTGCACGCCACAACTAGAGTGTGTGCTGCAGTGAAAGGTCCCACATGATGCGGTGGAGATCCTGTATGCCGCAGCGCAGACCTGATGCAGCCAGCCCAGCAAAATAATTAATTAAAACAGGATCACTGATAAAGGTAGCTATAGATGAATACAAAATCAGCATCATTGTAATTTTGGTTTGTAACTCTTCTTTGTCTTTCTTACATGATTTAAAAGACAAATTTCTAGAACAATAATTTTAACTATATAGTAATGTGTACACAATATATAAAATGTAATTTTTGACAGTAACAATGTAAACTGGGATACAGAGCTGGGTAGGGACAGATTTATTGCAGGCTACTGAAGCTAAGTTGGTGTTAGTTCAAACTAGTTTGTTATAGACTTAGAATATACCACATTAACAGAACAAAGGGTGTAAAAATCCATATGATCATCTCAATATATGTAGAAAGAACATTAGGTAAAATTCAACACCATTCACAACAAAAAGACTCAGAAGTTTAAGAAGGGCAAAAAGCATTTATGAAAAACCTACAACTAACATCATTTTTAATTGTAAAAGACTGGAAACTTTCTTTTTAAGATCAGGAGCAAGACAAGGATGTCTGCTTTCATCATTACTATTCAACATTGTACTGAAAGTCCTATCCAGAGCAATTAGGCTAGGAAGAGAAATGAAAGGCATCTAAATTGGAAAGGAAGAAGTAAAGCTATCTCTATTGTAAGTGACATAATTCTATATGTTAAAAAAATTCCTCAACTTTTTGCATACATGCAAAGACTACTAGAGCTAATTAAGCAAATTCAGGAAAGTTGCAGGGTGCAAGACCAAAACACAGAAAAAATCAGTTATATTCTATATACTAGCAATGAACAGTCCTAAATGGAAATTAAGAAAGCATCCAAAGAAATAAAATATCTAGAAGCACATTTAAGGATGTGAAAGACTTTGCACTGGAAACTACAGAGTATTGATGAAAGAAATATGAGACCTAAATAAATGGAAATACATCTGTATTCTTTGACTGAAAGACTTAATATTGTTAAAATGGAAATATTCCTCAAAGCAATCTACAGATTCAATGTAATACCTATTCAATTTCCTGTGGCCCCCTCTCTCTAAAATGGAAAAGCCAATCTTTAAATTCATGTATGGCAAGGGGCCTTAATTAGTTAAAACAGCTTTGAAAAAGAAGAGCAAATTTTGAGGACTTATACTTCCTGACTGAAAAAGTTGCCACAAAGCCACAGTAATCAAAATAGTGTACTACAGAAGGATAGATGTATAGACAGATGGAATAGAATTGGAGAACCAGAAATAGACATCTCTGGCTAATTAATTTTCAACATGGGTTAAAAGACCATTTAATGGGGAAAGAACAGTTTCTGCAACAAATGATGCTGAGACAACTGGATAACCATATGCAAAGACTGAATAATGAACTTAGTATACAAAAATTAAATCAAAAGGGATTGGACCTAAAGATAAAAAGGAAAACTCTATATCTACTTTAAGAAGCCATAGATCTTCATGATCTTGGGTTTTGCAATGGCTTCTTAGAATTGACATAGAAAGAATAAGCAACAAAAGGAAAAAAAAGATAAATTAGACTTCAAAATAATTTTTAAAAAAGTATGTTAAAGAATATTATTAAGAAAATGAAAATGCAACCTACAGAATGGAAGATAACATTGAGAAGTCATATACCTTATAAGATACAAATGTGTAAGTTTTGTAAATGACTTTCACATCACCAAATTTCCTGATTAATCCAGCTTCCATTTTCTCTGCAAAGTGTAGTGACTGTTGTCCACAGTGTGCTGAGTTGTAGTAGCAGCTGTTGGCTACTTATAAATAATCTGTGCTTTTGTGTTTCCTTCAGTTGAATTTTATGTTTATCTTCAGTTAGCTATGTGTATGTTTGTTTGTACAAATTTTACTTAATATTGTAATTAATTTGGTTCAGTATTATATGGGCTTCCCTGGTGGCTCAGCTGGTAAAGAATCCGTCTGCAATGTGGGAGACCTGGGTTCAGTCCCTGGGTTGGGAAGATCCCCTGGAGAAGGAGATGGCTACCCACTCTCGTATTCTGGCCTGGAGGATTCCATGGACTGTATAGTCCATGGGGGTCACAAAGAGTTGGACACGACTGACTGACTTTGATTTCACTTCACTGAGTGTTATATAAAGCAGTTAAATATGAGTGAAAAGATATTTTTGAGAAAATAAATCTTAATACTTAGGAAAAACTTGAGAATGAATCAACACTTAACCTACATTAAAGAAACCAAAACTAGAGAAGTATAACAATGCACTGTGGGGGGGGTTTATGTAAGGAACAAGGTTGATAATACCAATCAACAGAGTCCTATACACAGAGAAACACCTTGGTTTTACATCAAAAAATTGGTTTGCTTAAAAGTGTTTATTTAGTTTAGATGATTCCTTTTGTTGGACAGCTCTTTCATAATTAACTGTCCAGTTTGGGGTAAAGCGAGGTTTTTGCTGTATCCATTACTCCAGAGACAGAACATTGCAACTCTAGATCAGTTTAACCACAAGACATTCTGTTATATTTTGTGATAGATTTCAGGACTTCTTGACTTTAGTAGCTCTACAGTGTCATAAACGACCACTCTCTTTTCCACCATCTTTAATGTGTTTGTTTTTAGTCTGGCCCCTCTCTAAATTGGAGAAGGCAATGCAACCCACTCCAGTGCTCTTGCCTGGAAAACCCCATGGACAGAGGAGCCTGGTGGGCTGCAGTCCATGGGCTCGCTAAGAGTCAGACATGACTGAGTGACTTCACTTTCACTTTTCACTTTCTTGCATTGGAGAAGGAAATGGCAACCCACTCCAGTGTTCTTGCCTGGAGAATCCCAGGGACGGGGGAGCCTGGTGGGCTGCCGTCTATAGGGACGCACAGAGTCGGACACGACCGAAGTGACTTAGCTTAGCAGCCTCTCTAAATTGCAAGATAGCTACAATAATTGTCCAGAAGTAGAGCATTCCAGTCATTATTCTGCCTTCTTTGTAAGAACAAGGAAGCCTACCCCAGAACCTCCAAAGCAGATTTCCCCCGTGTTCACTGGTTAATGATGGGTCACCTACCTACCCTTAAACCAGTGCTAGCAAGGAGCATGGGACCATCATGACTGGCTTTGACCCTGACAGGGTGTTAGCCCTGAGACCATAGAGCCAGGGGAGATACTCAAAATCACATTCTGCCCACAAAAATTACGGGCACAGTGATGTTGGAAAGGAGCCAGTAGTTCTAGAGGGACAGCAAATCTTTCATGTAGTCTTCCTTAAATATTATTACCCCAAACTAAGCTTTGTATAACAACCAAGCAGTAGGGAATTAAAGGTTATTCTCTTTGTGATCATCCACAGTTGAGCTGCTCAAAACTGCTGGTCAAGAATGTATTCAGCATATCATCTGAGTAGATGGCAGGTTGCGCTCCCTTTCTCAAAGCTTGTAAGGAGTCTGGGAATCACACCCGAATAGATGGCCACCACGTCTTTGTGTGAAAGAGGGAAACTCTACTAGCTAAAGATACGGTTGCCCTGGATGTTTTTCTCTCATTTTGATAGTAACAGGGCCTTCTGTTTGGAGATTTCTTTCCTGTTTCATGTGATTTTGGTAAGGACAGTCATCATGTTTATCTATGGTCTCCTTGTTCCCTACCTCCTATTCCTTGCTACAGAAGGAGGCATATGACTGAGGCTAAGAGAGACCCTTGTCTCCTATGCTACCCCATCTTCCTGGGGATGGTGATGCATTCAGGAGAAGGATCGAACCAACGAGACTCCTCCCCAGGACTTTAATGTTACAACGTGTGGGCAAGATGTTCATATTTTTGAGACATAAGTGCAGGACAAACAATAGCCTGGAGTTTATTTCCCGGGTCACTTGAAAGACACACGTGGAGTAGAGAGAGGGAGGCCATTAGGCACACAGAGTAGATAAACAGAGACTTGGTAAGGTGGGTGACAAGCAAGAGCAAACAAGTTTCCCAACAGTGTGGAGTCTTTATTTAATTTACTTTTTGGCTGTGCTAGGTCTTTGTTGCTGTGTGGGCTCTTCTCTAGTTGTGGCAAGTGGGGGCTAGTCTTCAGCTGTGGGTGTGTAGGCTTCTCACTGCAGCAACTTCTCTTGCTGCAGACCCTGGGCTCTCGGGCAGGTGGCTTCAGTAGCTGCAGCACGCAGCCTCGGTAGTTGCGGTTCCTGGGCTCTAGAGCACATGCTCAGTAGCTGGGCTCTGGGGCTTAGCTGCTCTTCGGCACGTGGGATCCTCCCAGGCCAAATATCGAACCACGCCTGCTGCACTGGCAGTGGATCCTTTACGACTGAGCCACCAGGGGAGGCTGGTACTGAATCTAGACTCTAGTTTTCTTCTGTTCCAAGTGCTGTCCATCTGTATGAGCTAATATATCTTCTGTTTTGCCTAAGCAGATTCGAATTGGGTTTCTATCACCTGTAACTTCATACATCCTGATTAATACACTGTTTGATGAGGTATCTAAGGATAGAGCCGTGCTTTTTTTTGTTATTTTAAAGTCACTCTAATATTTGCTTAATGAACCGCTGAGGCTCCAGTGTTTCGTGCTGAAGGGCATACTCACATTAAAACCCAGCTTTGGAAAAGATAGCTAATTGCTAATCATGACCGTAGAGGGAAAAATCTTACCTTGGAAATGGCCACTGGCCAATTTTAAGTACTATAGCTTGTTCCTGATAAATGTTTTAGAGTAAGTGAGTTGGAAAGATTTTCCCTAAGAGATCTTACTCCAATTAAATGGGGGAGGGTATATACTTTAAAAATACTTGGGCAGAAGCACTGAACTAAATGAAATAGTCTTGGAATCGTTGATATTGAGTTGCTTTTGCTGAAGCTAATTTGACATCAGAAGTTAGGTCTTCCCATCTGTTCAGTTTCTGAAAACATATCTGTAAAACGGGTGTGGAGAGTACTTACCTTTAGGTTCTCAAGAGTTGAGATTGATGCACCCAGGGGGCATTCCTATTGTCTCACCTTCAAAGCCAACCTGAACGGAATTCTAATTAGTAAGGATAAAGGATGGGACCTGAATTGATTGTACATCTGAAGACAAAGGTCTGAGGTTATGATCTGTCTACCCAATGGTAGACAAGGATGTGGAGAAAGTGTGGTGAACATCTAGAGTATCCTACTACACTTGGGGAGAAGCACGGAGCCTGGAAAGATCGAGGATGCTAGAAGAATTTAGCATTTTTCTAGCTGTGGAATTGTACTGAGTTCTAACTTGTACTTATTTCCTCAAAGACAAATAAGGGACAAGTACAGAGAAACTAAATGGGTGAAGTTAATGTAGTAAAACAAATGTCTCAGTGTGGCAGTCATTTAAATTCTTTAATGGTACTGAAACTGTGGGCTGACAACATCCTTGTAAAGACTGGAGGAGCCAGGGAGCTGACACGCCTCCAACACTGGCTGCTGCACACCCAGGAGTGTTTTTTGTTGTCCTGGTGAGCCGTGACACACAACAAAATTGTGTGTTGTTCAAAGCCACAAACAGAAATCTTCTTCTGTACTTAATGGCTGGCTAGCAATGAATAATTTGGCGTTTCTAAAAATGTAGAACAGTTTAATAATCTTTTGAGCTCTGGACCACCTGCAAACCAATTCCATTTACCTAGAGCTAGATGCTGAATCACTTGTCAGACTTGAAGAAAGAACTTAAAACTGGAATGTAATTGCTTTACAATGTTGTATTAGTTTCTGTGGTGTGTGCATGAGTGTGTAGTCAGTCACTTCAGTCATGTAACTCTTTGCAACTCCATGGACTGAAGCCCGCTAGGCTCCTCTGTCCTTGGATTTTCCCAGGCAAGAAGACCAGAGTGGATTGCCATGCCCTCCTCCAGGGGATCTTCCCCACCCAGGAATCTTCCCCATGTCTCCTGCATCGTCAGATGGATTCTTTACCACTAGCGCTGCCTGGGAAGCCCTAGTTTCTGCTGTACAGTGAAGTAAATCAGTTATATGCATACATATATTCCTTCTCTCTTCGACCTCCCTCCCACACCTCTAGGTCAGCACAGAGCGCTGAACTGAGCTTCCTGTAATACAGCAGCTTCCTACTAGCTGTCTATACATGGCGCTTTATATATGTCAATCCCACACTCCCAGTTTGTCCTGCCCTCCCTCTCCCCAACCCACATCTATGTCCACGTGTCCATTCTCTTTGTCTGTATCTCTATTCCTGCTTTGGAAATAGCTTCATCTGTAAAATTTTACTAGATTCTGCATATATGTGACTGGAAAAGGTCAATTTTTTTTCCAATCCCAAAGAAAGGCAATGCCAAAGAATGCTCAAACTACCACACAATTGCACTCATCTCACATACTAGCAAAGTAATACTCAAAATTCTCCAAGCCAGGCTTCAGCAATACATGAACCATGAACTTTCAGATGTTCAAGCTGGTTTTATAAAGGGCAGAGGAACCAGAGATCAAATTGCCAACATCTGTTGGATCATTGGAAAAGCAAGAGAGTTCCAGAAAAAATCTATTTCTGCTTTATTGACTATGCCAAAGCCTTTGACTGTGTGGATCACAATAAACTGTGGAAAATTCTGAAAGAGATGGGAATACAAGACCGCCTGACCTGCCTCCTGAGACACCTGTATGCACGTCAGGGAGCAACAGTTAGAACTGGACAACACAGACTGGTTCCAAATGGGAAAAGGAGTATGTCAAGGCTGTATATTGTCACCTTGCTTATTTAACTTGTATGCAGAGTACATCATGAGAAATGCTGGGCTGGAAGAAGCACAAGCTGGAATCAAAACTGCTGGGAGAAATCTCAATAACCTCAGATATACAGATGACACCACCCTAATGGCAGAAAGTGAAGGTGAACTAAAGAGCCTCTTGATGAAACTGAAAGTGGAGAGTGAAAAAGTTGGCTTAAAGCTCAACATTCAGAAAATGAAGATCATGGCATCTGGTCCCATCATTTCATGGAAAATAGATGGGGAAACAGTGTCAGACTTAGTTTTGGGGGGGCTCCAAAATCAGTGGAGATGGTGATTGCAGCCATGAAATTAAAAGATGCTTACTCCTAGGAAGGAAAGTTACAACCAACCTAGACAGCATATTAAAAAGCAGAGACATTACTTTGTCAACAAAAGTCTGTCTAGTCAAGGCTATGGTTTTTCCAGTAGTCATGTATGGATGTGAGAGTTGGACCATAAAGAAAGCTGAGTGCCCAAGAATTGATGCTTTTGAACTGTGGCATTAGAGAAGACTCTTGAGAGTCTCTTGGACAACAAGGAGATCCAGCCAGTCCATCCTAAAGGAGATCAGTCCTGAGTATTCATTGGAAGGACTGATGGTGAAGTTGAGACTTTGGCCACCTGATGTGAAGAGCTGACTCATTTGAAAAGACCCTGATGCTGGGAAAGATTGAGGGCAGGAGGAGAAGGGGACGACAGAGGATGAGATGGTTGGATGGCATCACCGACTCAATGGACATGAGTTTGGATGAACTCTGGGGAGTTGGTGATGGACAGGGAGGCCTGGCATGCTGTGGTTCATGGGGTCATAAAGAGTCGGACACGACTGGGTGACTGAACTGAACTGATACAGTGCTTGTTTTTCGTCTTTCTGATTTACTTTGTTCTGTGTGACAGACTCTAGGTCTATCCATGTCTCTACGTGTGACTATATTTCATTCCTTTCAGTGACTGAGTAATATTCCATTGTGTGTGTGCACCACATCTGCTTTGTCCTTGCAGCTGTCACTGGGCATTTAGGTTGTTTCCATGTCCTGGCTATTGTCAATAGTCTTGCAGTGAACATTGGGGTACATTGTGTCCTTTCAGATTAAGGTTTTCTCAGGGCATATGCCCAGTATTGATATTTCTGGATCATATAGTAGTTTTATGTTTAGTTTTTAAGGGGCCTCCATACTATTCTCCATAGTGAATATATCAATTTACATTCCCACCAATTGTGTAAGAGGGCTCCCTTTTCTCCATACCATCTGCAAGCCAGTTTCATTTAGCTAGAGTGAAATGTTGAGAGAATCTGTAGTCAGACTTGAAGAAGCTTTCTTAATAAAGTAGGACAGATTATGCTATGCCCAAAAGACTGATAGTCTGCCAAGATTTGGTCAATGACTTTTATTTAAAGGTGTTTTGCCACATGGCTTCTGCAGAAAGGCAAAGATCAGGTCTCAGATTCTAGCACATTTGCATTAATAAGTCATGTTCTTGAACTAGAGCAGGTACCACCTGTGTTTTCAGAGTGGAATTTGAATGGGCTTATGGGCAGTGGGGAAAAGAACCAGCCTGGGCATTGAGTATGTAGAGAGGGATGATATTTTGGACAGGATAGTTGATAAAATATTTACTGTGACTGCAGGGCTTGGCTGTGTTTTCTCTGGCCTTTGCCAAGGAAGTCTTTCCACTAAATTAAAAAAAAAAGAGAGAAACCCTAAAAGAGTGCTGAGTTGCAGAACATAAAAGTATGAATCCAGTTATGTAATATGGGAAGAGATTTAGAACTGTGATAGTTATTTCTTAAATTTGTTTACACAGCAATTTGATACCTGAGTCAGAGGACAGATCCTCCTACTTCATCTTAAAACAGAAATCAAACATGACATTCCTTGGCAAAAACAAGATTCTCATAATCTCTAACAGGAAGTACTTGATTCTAGTGAGATTTCCTACCCAGAGGAGCCCTGCTTAATTCGGTGCCTTGTACAACTGTCTCTGTTTATGCTGTTAGAGCTGTATCTCATTTTTAAAAGGAGTGAGATAGCAACTGGAAAATAAGAAAAAGTGTTTTTTTTAAAGTTCAAAGATATTAAGCATTATTTTTAACCCAAATTCTTTACTTACTACTTCGTTCTAGTCAATATATGCATTCTTTAGTATTTGATAATTAAAGAGTAATCTGATGTATTTTTATTTTCATATCATTATACAGTGTTAAATGGCATGACAGGTGATCTTAGATCCATGGAATATTTTGTAGGAAATGTTTTCCTGGACTGTGAAATGTACAAGGAACATCTATGATCTTTTTATTATTTATTGTCAAAATTATAGTGACCTAGATAAAAGTCCCCATGGCTCTCTCCACCCCTTGCCCCCATGATTTTAAACACCTTGAGAACCACAGTTTTTATTCTGAGAGAGAGATGGAGACATTCAGAGGGATAGACGTGATCAGGAAAAGGGCAGTATGGGATGGTGCTTACCAGAGAGATGGTGTTATGTATTATTTAAACAGTGAAGACAGATGTTGCTCCTGGAAACCAAGTAGCACTGAATTAAGAGTCTGTTTCCTGAGGCATTTTTTGAGTCTGAAAGATTCAGAAGGAGAAGACAGAGAATATAGAATGAAAGCTGAAGGGGCTATTTCAGGGCAAAGGCAAGAGGCGGTGCCAGAGGAATACCGAGCAGTCAGGCAGGCTTTCCCAGGCAGGTTTATGAGCAGGTTTGGGAGAGGCGCAGAGAAGGAACTAGGAAGAGAGAGTAGGGATTGTATAACAGGATTGCCTAATTTATATGGTTCTGTCCTGTGGAGTAACTCACTTTTTATTTCATCTTTGACTGCCTCAGAAGGTGCAACGTTTACAATGAAAAACATCCTCTTAGGAACTTAAGATCCAGGAAAGACCAAGAGAGGCATAATAATTGAGGGGAGAAATACTCTGAAGACCTGCCCTCACGCACAGTATGGTAACCTTAAGTGTGCTGCGGTCTGATCGCCGGCCAGTATTGTCTCCTTAGGTTACTGGCTCAGGAATTGTTAGCCTTTTGCCTTGGGTGGGACCAGGAACCAGAAATAAATGAATGACTGGGTGCGGCCCCAGCTAGAGCTATGGGTCGAGGAATGAGGGGCAAGATAGAACAGGCGGTCTTCTACTTGGCCCCTAGGTTAACAGCAACACACCACTGGTCCACGGTCATTGACTGAACTAGAACATCAGCTGTGTACTTGTGCAGAAAGGCTCTCAGGATCAAAGTCTGACTTTATTACTCTTGCAAAGCTTAGAATTTGGGGGCTAGGAAGTTCACTGATGACATAGTGGTTAGGATTCTGGGCTTTCACTACTGTAGCCTGGGTTCAGTCCCTGTTTGGGGAACTGAGATCCTGAATTGTATGGCGCAGGCCAAAGGGAGGGGGGCAGGATTTGAGGGCTAAACAAACATTGGTTCATTTGCCCAATCGAAAAATGGGGCAAAGAATAAACAGATATTTCTCCAAAGAAGATGCAGAGATGGCTAACAAACGCATGAAAAGATGCTCAACATCACTCATTATCAGAGAAATGCAAATCAGCACCATCTCACACCGGTCAGAATGGCTGCTATCAAAAAGTCTACAAACAATAAATGCTGGAGAGGGTGCGCAGAAAAGGAAACTCTCTTACACTGTTGGTAGGAATACAAACTAGTACAGCCACTATGGAGAACAGTGTGGAGGTTCCTTAAAAAACTTGAAATAGAACTGCCATATGATGCAGCAATCCCACTGCTGGGCATACACACTGAGGAAACAAGAATTGAGAGACATGTGTACCCCAGTGTTCATTGTAGCACTGTTTACAATAGCCAGGACGTGGAAGCAACCTAGATGTCCATCGGCAGATGGATGGATAAGAAAGCTGTGGTACATATACACAACGGAGTATTACTCAGCCATTAAAAAGAATACATTTGAATCAGTTCTAATGAGGTGGATGAAACTGGAGCCTGTTATACAGAGTGAAGTAAGCCAGAAAGAAAAATACCAATACAGTATACTAACGCATATATATGGAATTTAGAAAGATGGTAACGAAGACCTTATATGCAAGACAACAAAAGAGACACAGATGTAAAGAACAGTCTTTTGGACTCTGTGGGAGAAGGAAAGGGTGGGATGATCTGAGAGAATAACAATGAAGCATGTATATTACCATATGTGAAACAGATCCCCAGTCCAGGTTCGATGCAAAAGACAGAGTGCTCGGGGCTGGTGCACTGGGATGACCCTGAGGGATGGGACGAAGAGGGAGGTGGAAGGGGGGTTCAGGATGGGGAACACATGTACACCTGTGGCTGACTCATGTCAATGTATGGCAGAAACCACTACAATATTGTAAAGTAACTAGTCTCTAATTAAAATAAATTAATTTAAAAAATAAAAATGAAAACAAAAGTTAGGTTATTTGGAATTAGAACCTACTTTGAGTCTTGAAACCATGTGACATCAGTCTCTTGTATTGTCTGGACCAGGCAGGGACAGAGTAAAATGAACAGGGAGCTCAAAAGCTGGAAAAAGCCTATTTCCCACTGTAAGCTGTTTCACACTTTCCCTGTCCCCAGGCAGCCTTCTTTAAAAACTGCCTGTAACTTTGAAGGAACACTTGTTTCAAAACTTCTGTCCCAAGGTCAACCACAGGAACCTCAAGCAACAGCTTTTCTTCCTTTTGGGTGTGGTTGTAATTCCTCCCTGTGGGCAGTGTCAGGCTTTCTTTGGGAGGCAGTACAGAGTAGCACCTAGCATAAGGTTCAGTTCAGTCCAGTCACTGGGTCGTGTCCGATTCTTTGCGAGCCCATGAACCGCACATGCCAGGACTCCCTGTCCATCACCAACTCCCTGAGTTTACTCAAACTCAAGTCCATTGAGTCGGTGATGCCATCCAACTATCTCATCCTCTCTCGTCCCCTTCTCTTCCCACCTTTAATCTTTTCCAACATCAAGGTCTTTTCAAATGAGTCAGTTCTTCATATCAAGTGGCCAAAGTATTTGGAGTTTCAGCTTCAACATCGGTCCTTCCAGTGAACACTCAAGACTAATCTCCTTTAGGATGGACTGGTTGGATCTCCTTGTTGTCCAAGGGACTCTCAAGAGTCTTCTCTAATGCCACAATTCAAAAGCACCAATTCTTGGGCTCTCAGCTTTCTTTATAGTCCAACTCTCACATCCATATATGACTACTGGAAAAACCATAGCCTTGACTAGACAGACTTGTTGACAAAGTACTGTCTCTGCTTTTTAATATGCTGTCTAGGTTGGTTGTGACTTTCCTTCCAAGGAGTAAGCATCTTTTAATTTCATGGCTGCAGTCACCATCTGCAGTGATTTTGGAGTCCCCCAAAATAAAGTCTGACACTGTTTCCCCATCTATTTCCCATGAAGTGATGGGACCAGATGCCATGATCTTCATTTTCTGAATGTTGAGCTTTAAGCCAAGTTTTTCACTCTCCTCTTTCAGTACCACTGAAAGTACTCCACTCTCTTTTGTACCGTTCTGTGTATTCTTGCCACCTCTTATTAATATCTTCTGCTTCTGTTAGGTCCATACCATTTCTGTCCTTTATCGAACTCATCTTTGCATGAAATGTTCCCTTGGTATCTCATTTTCTTGAAGAGATCTCTAGTGTTTCCCATTCAATTGCTCTTTGGTTCACCTTCACTTTCTGCCATTAGAGTGATGTCATCTGCATATCTGAGGTTATTCATATTTCTCCCAGCAATCTTGATTCCAGCTTGTGCTTCTTCCAGCCCAGCCTTTCTCATGATGTACTCTGCATACAAGTTAAATAAGCAGGGTAACAATATACAGCCTTGACATACTCCTTTTCCTATTTGGAACCGTCTGTGGTTCCATGTCCAGTTCTAAGTGTTGCCTCCTGACCTACATACAGGTTTCTCAGGAGGCAGGTCAGGTGGTCTGGTATTCCCATCTCTTGAAGAATTTTCCACAATCTATTGTGATCCACACAGTCAAAGGCTTTGGCATAGTCAATAAAGCAGAAATAGATGTTTCTCTGGAACTTTTGCTTTTTCAATGATCCAAGGGATGTTGGCAGTTTGATCTCTGGTTCCTCTGCCTTTTCTAAAACCAGCTTGAACATCTTGAAGTTTACGGTTCACTTATTGTTGAAGCCTGGCTTGGAGAACTTTGAGCATTAATTTTCTAGTTTGTGAGATGAGTGCATTTGTGCGGTAGTTTGAGCATTCTTTGGCATTGCCTTTCTTTGGGATTGAAATGAGAACTGACCTTTCCCAGTCCTGTGACCACTGCTGAGTTTTCCAAATTTGCTGGCATAAAGAGCACAGCACTTTCACAGCATCATCTTTCAGGATTTGAAATAGCTCCACTGGAATTCCATCACCTCCACTAGCTTTGTTCATAGTGATGCTTCCTAAGGCCCACTTGACTTCACATTCCAGTATGTCTGGCTCTAGGTGAGTGATCACACCATTGTGATTATCTGCATCATGAAGATCTTTTTTGTACAGTTCTTCCATGTATTCTTGCCACCTCTTCTTAATATCTTCTGCTTCTGTTAGGTCCATACCATTTCTGTCCTTTATCGAGCCCATCCTTGCATGAAATGTTCCCTTGGTATCTCTAATTTTCTTGAAGAGATCTCTAGTCTTTCCCATTCAATTGCTTTCCTCTATTTCTTTGCACTGATCACAGAGGAAGGCTTTCTTATCTCTCCTTGCTATTCTTTGGAACTCTGCATTCAGATGGGTATATCTTTCCTTATCTTCTTTGTTTTTCTCTTCCCTTCTTTTTACAGCTATTTGTAAGGTCTCCTCAGACAACCATTTTGCCTTTTGCATTTCTTTTTCTTGGGGATAGTCTTGATCCCTGTCTCCTCTACAGTGTCACGAACCTCAGTCCATAGTTCATCAGGTACTCTGTCTATCAGTCTAGTCCCTTAAATCTATTTCTCACTTCCGCTGTACAATCATAAGGCATTTGATTTAGGTCATACCTGAATGGTCTAGTGATTTTCCCTACTTTCTTCAATTGCAGTCTGAATTTGGCAATAAGGAGTTCATGATCTGAGCCACAGTCAGCTCCCAGTCTTGTTTTTGCTGACTATACAGAGCTTCTCCATCTTTGGCTGCAAAGCATATAATCAATCTGATTTTGGTGTTGACCATCTGGTGATGTCCATGTGTAGAGTCTTGTCCTGTGTTGTTGGAAGAGGGTGTTTGCTATGACCAGTGTGTTCTCTTGGCAAAACTCTGTTAGCCTTTGCCCTGCTTCATTCTGTACTCCAAGGCCAAATTTGCCTGTTACTCCAAGTGTTTCCTGACTCCTACTTTTGCATTCCAGTCCCCTATAATGAAAAAGACATCTTTTGGGGGGTGTTAGTTCTAAAAGGTCTGTAGGTATTCATAAAAGTGTTCAACTTCAGCTTCATCAGCATTACTGGTTGAGGCATAGACTTCGATTATCGTGATATTGATCGATTTGCCTTGGAGATGAACAGAGGTCATTCTGTCGTATTTGAGATTGCATCCAAGTGCTGCATTTTGGACTCTTAGTTTATTGACTGTGATGGCTATGCCATTTCTTCTAATGTATTCTTGCCCATAGAAGTAGATATAATGGCCATCTGAGTTAAATCCACCCATTCCAGTCCATTTTAGTTCACTGATTCCTAAAATGCCACAGCAAGTGGCTGAGAGGAGATAGCCCATGTCGAAGGGCAGAAGCGATGGCCATGAGGAGATACCATGTGTCCAAGGTCAGAGAAACCCCAGTAAGACAGTAGGTGCTGAGAGGGCATCAGCAGGCAACAGACTGAAACCACAACCACAGAAAACTAACTAATCACAGGGACCACAGCCTTGTCTAGCTCAATGAAACTGTGTAGGGCCATCCAAGACCGATGGGTCATGGTGGGGAGTTCCGACAAAACGTCGAACACTGGAGAAGGAAATGGCAAACCACTTCACTATTCTTGCCTTGAGAACCCCATGAACACTACGAAAAGGCGAAAAGATAGGACACTGAAAGATGAACTCCCCAGGTTTGTAGGTGCCCAATATGCTGCTGGAGAAGAGTGGAGAAATAACTCTGGAAAGAATGAAGGGATTGAGCCAAAGGAAAAACAACACCCAGTTGTGGATGTGACTGATGATGGAGGTCTGATGCTGTAAAGAGCAATACTGTTTAGGAACCTGGAATGTTAGGTCCATGAATCAAGGCAAATTGGAAGTGATCAAACAGGAGATGGCAAGAGTGAACACTGACATTTTAGCAATCAGCAAACTAAACTGGACTGGAATGGGTGACTTTAACTCAGCTGAGCATAGAGTTATCCTTGTCCAAATGAATATTTAATAAATATTACTTGAGCAGGTAAATGAGATGGGAGGGAAAATCTCTCAGCCATTGGCACCACTGAAAGCATTTGTTAAACTCTTTACCTCCATGGGGCACCGAGCTAGGGATAGTATGGAATGCATTAACAAATGTAGCTTCTGCCCTTGGAGACCAAGAGCACCATTTGTGAGCTTATTCATGTGTGAAATTTACCTCTGTTGTCACTCTCAGCTGATAAACGAGTAAACGGTGGTTGGGGGAAGGAATTAATAGTGGCGGCCAGTAGGAGGCCAGCACTGAGGCCGACTGCACCCCAGGGCTTCACCTTAGTTCTTGCCCTGCTTCTTTCTCATTGAGCTGCTGAAAGTGCTTTTTAAATACTGTGCTTGGTTGCAGTTGCTGCTTGTGTTTTGTGGAGGTATAAATACATTCAAAGAGATTTTTTTTT
>SJYC01080156.1:0-23915 GCA_006408675.1 Madoqua kirkii
ACTCAGTTTGGTCAGGATTGATTCACCTTCCTCTTGGGAGCAGGTGCCTTTTAGGAGGCCTAAATGTTTTTCTTATAACTGAAAGTATGGAAGTGTGGCTGGTCCTGGACAAGGTTGGGAAGCGGAAGGAGAGGTTTCCTGCACCCCTCCTGCTTCCTTAGCTGCCCCATTCAGCGTGTTGCAGTCCACTCCCCACCCCATCAACATTTTATTTATTTTGAAATAACTTTAGATTTACAGAAAAGCTGCAGAAGTAATGTGGAGTATTTTCATATATCCTTCAGCCAGCTTCCCCTAGTGTTAACGACTTCCTCATTTAACCCATCAGCTCATTGACACGTAATTTCTACTGACCATGTTTTTTTAATCTCTCCTGTCCTAGAGACCTTGGCATTCTTGGGATCTAGCCATGGCATAATTTCTTTCTCTTACCGTGGAGAATCTGGCAGTCTATGAGTGGATTTTAGTGATTTAAACTTTTTTTTAAAAGATTTTTTAAAAATTAAAAAAAATTATTTTATTTCTAATTGAAGGATAATTGCTTTACCATGTTATATTGGTTTCTCCTGTACAACAATGTGACTGATTTAAAGTTTTATCTTATTATAAGAATTTTTACATTCTAAGACATTTTTTTCCAGTAACAGTAGTGAATGCAATGGTAGCAGTTTCTAGTGGTCTGTTCACATTTCAGAGTCAGTAGAATCTCGGTGAAGGAGTCTTTCTGAATTGAGAGACTCTTGAAACTGCTGTTTGTTCATTTATTGGTTCTTCCATTGTTAGCATTTATTGGCTGTCCCATATGTGCTAAATGCTGTTCTAATCTCTGGAGATACTTGAACTTCAAGATGTAGCTCTTGCCTTTAAGGAATTTATGGTATAGTGGAAAAATACATGGTTGTAAGAAAATAGTGGTAGAGAATCTGCCTGCAATACAGGAGACTCTGGTTCAATCCCTGAGTCAGGAAGATCCCTTGGAGGGAAATGGCAACCCACTCCAGTATTCTTGCCTGGAGAATCTCATGGACAGAGGAGCCTGGCAGGCTATGGTCCATAGTGTTTCGAGAATCGGACGCGATATATCTCTGCGGCAGAGATATATTTAGGGTATTTGGAAACGCATGAAAAGAGACCAGAAGCCTCACTGGCTGCTGCATCTGGAAGGAACACTTCATTCACTGTGAAATACATGTGTGCTGTTCAGTTCAGCATTATAACTAAGGTGGTCTCGGTGAATCTGGGGGATGTCAGGGCTTTGTTACCTTACAAGTGGAGAATGCATCGTCTCTCTGTGAAGTAGAGTTAGAATATAGTTACCAACCTGCAAATTGTGGTTATCTTTCCAGCCCTTTTCCTGTGCATATATTTACCTTTAAAAAAACTAGAATACAGTAATTTTAGAGATACTATTTTATATCTACTGTTTATATTTAACTATACATGTGTATGTGTGTGTATATATATATATACACACACACAATCTTTCCATGTCAATACACTTTCAGAAGATTGCTGTGAGAAGTTGATATAAATTACAGGGAGCCCTGCCTGTGCTTTGTAATGACCTAGAAGGGTGGGAAGGGCAATGGGAGGGAGACGTAAGAGGGAGGTGATAAAATGTATAATTATGACTGATTTGTGGTGTTGCATGACAAAAACCAACACAACATTGTAAAGCAATTTCCCCCCAACTAAAAATAAAAGCGAAAAAATAAACTTTTAACATCATGTTTTTCAATATTATGAAGAATTTTATCATGAAAAATTTATAGCATAGCTGAAGTAATTTAAGAGTTAGAACCTATGCATATTATTTAGGTTCTACTATTAACTGATAGAGTGCCTGATGAACTATGGACAGAGGTTCGTGACATTGTACAGGAGACAGGGATCAAGACCATCTCCAAGAAAAAGAAATGCAAAAAAGCAAAATGGCTGTCTGAGGAGGCCTTACAAATAGCTGTGAAAAGAAGAGAAGCAAAAAGCAAAGGAGAGACAGAAAGATATGCCCATTTGAATGCAGAGTTCCAAAGAATAGCAAGGAGAGATAAGAAAGCCTTCCTTGGTGATCAGTGCAAAGAAATAGAGGAAAACAATAGAATGAGAAAGACTAGAGATCTCTTCAAGAAAATTAGAGATACCAAGAGAACATTTCATGCAAGGATGGGCTCGATAAAGGACAGAAATGGTATGGACCTAACAGAAGCAGAAGATATTAAGAAGAGTTGGCAAGAATACACAGAAGAACGGTACAAAAAAGAGTGTCACAACCCTGATAATCGTGATGGTGTGATCACCAGCCTAGAGTCAGACATCCTGGAATGTGAAATCAAGTGGGCTGTAGGAAGCATCACTATGAACAAAGCTAGTGGAGGTGATGGAATTCCAGTGGAGCTATTTCACATCCTAAAAGATGATGCTGTAAAAGTGCTGCCTTCAATGTGCCAGCAGATTTGGAAAACTCAGCAGTGGCCACAGGACTGGGAAAGGTCAGTTTTCATTCCAGTCCCAAAGGCAATGCGAAAGAATGTTCAAACTAGGGCACAATTACACTCATCTCACGTGTCAGTAAAGTAATGCTCAAAATTCTCCAAGCCAGGCTTCAGCAGTACATGAACCATGAACTCCCTGATGTTCAAGGTGGTTTTAGAAAAGGCAGAGGAACCAGAGATCAAACTGCCAACATCCCTTGGATCATCGAAAAAGCTAGAGAGCTCCAGAAAACATCTATTTCTGCTTTATTGACTATGCCAAAGCCTTTGACTGTGT
Source organism: Madoqua kirkii (assembly GCA_006408675.1). Classification (NCBI taxonomy): domain Eukaryota; kingdom Metazoa; phylum Chordata; class Mammalia; order Artiodactyla; family Bovidae; genus Madoqua; species Madoqua kirkii. The sequence continues at coordinate 2,770 of SJYC01080156.1, forward strand.
GGATCACAATAAACTATGGAAAATTCTTCAAGAGATGAGAATACCAGACCGCCTGACCTGCCTCTTGAGAAACCTGTATGCAGGTCAGGAAGCAACAGTTAGAACTGGATATGGAACAGACTGATTCCAAATAGGAAAAGGCATACCTCAAGACTGTATATTGTCACCTTGCTTATTTAACTTAAATGCAGAGTACATCATGAGAAATGCTGGGCTGGAAGAAGCACAAGCTGGAATCAAGATTGCCGGGAGAAATATCAATAACTTCAGATATACAGATGACACCACCCTTATGGCAGAAATCGAAGAGGAACTAAAGAGCCTCGTGATGAAAGTAAAAGAGGAGAGTGAAAAAGTTGGCTTAAAACTCAACATTAAAAAAACTAAGATCGTGGCATCTGGTCCCATCACTGCATGGCAAATAGATGGGAAAACAATGCAAACAGTGACAGACTTTATTTTGTTGGGCTCCAAAATCGCTGGAGATGGTGACTTCAGCCATGAAATTAAAAGACACTTGCTCCTTGGTAGGGAAGCTATGAAAAATCTAGATAGTGTATTAAAAAGCAGAGAGATCACTTTTCCAACCAAGGTCCGTATAGTCAAAGCTATGGTTTTTCCAGTAGTCATTTTCGGATGTGAGAGTTGGACCGTGAAAAAGTCTGCATGCCAAAGAATCGATACTTTTGAATTGTGCTGGAGAAGACTCTTGAGAGTCCCTTGGACTGCACGGAGATCAAAGCGTTAGATCGTAAAGGAGATCAACCCTGAATATTCATTGGGAGGACTGATGCTGAAGCTGAAGCTCTAATATTTTGGCCACTTGATACAAAGAGCTGACTCACTGGAAAAGATTGAAGGTAGGAGGAGAAGGGAGTGGCAGATGATGATGGTTGGATCGCATCACTGACTCAATGGACATGAATCTGAGCAAATTGTGGGAGACAGGGAAGAAGAAGGGAGCCTGGTGTGCTGTAGTTCATGGAGTGCCAGCGTGGGACATGACTGAACAGTTGGATTGCCTTGACACATTGACATCTTGACCGTATTCGTGAGGGTATGCTTCTCGGACCCTCTGTTCTGTTCCATTAATCTACTGTGATTACTCTTGTCTTGCACCACTTTTAATAGTCGTATATTGTATGAATGTCTATAATTTTATAGAATCAGTTTGCTTTTGTTGGGCGTTTTGAAGTTTATGATGGTTTAAAATAATTTTCTTGCTAAGTGAAAGAAGTCAGAGAAAGACAAATACTATATGATATTCCTTATATGTTGAATCTAAAAAAATAAAACAAGCTAGTAAATATAACAGAAAAGAAACGGACTCACAGAACAAAACAGTAGTTATTAGTGGGGAGAGAGAAGGGTGAGGGACTGTCTAGGGTAGTGGGGTAAGATGTACAAACTATTACGTGTAAAGTGAGCTACAAAGATATACAACACAGGGAAGATAGACAGTATTTTAAATAACTGTAACTAGAGTATAACCTTTAAAAGTTATGACTCATTATACACCTGTAACTTGTGTAATATTGTACATCAGCTAAACTTCAGTTAGAATGTGATGCATATTAGTTCTGTTGTTTAATCTTTGATTATTTAAGTTGCAGGTGGCAAAAATAATTTATAAACAAAACCGAAGCAAATGTGCACAAGTTCAACATTATTGTTAGCTTTTGTTAGCTTTCCATAGTGTATTCTGATTTTTCGTTCTGTGACAAGTGAGAGTGTCTGCTGTTGGCAAGAAGGGAGAGTGCTTACTGTGACCAACAGCTGTGGAGTCCTCATAGCTGTGAGAAGAATGTCCACTTTGCTTCTAAATGTCATTTTTGGGTCATCTCTCTTATACTGTCAACCAAATTTATTCGAGTAGAGAAGCAGAAAGACTAAAAGCTTAAAAAGGACTTTCTTAGAATGTACTTTTCTCCATGGGTCCCTTAATATGTTGTAAACATGAATTTGCATGCATGTCAAGTTACTGAAAATGAGAGGCAGATATTTGATCAGTTGTCTAAAGGCATTCACTCAATTACAGAGATGGAACAGCAGTCATAACTCATGTCCTGTGTACTGTCAGATGTGAGAGGTTATCCATCTTAAGCTTTTTCATATGATAAGCAGAAAGACATTTAGTTGTGTAAATGATCCTCAAGGCATGCGTTCTTATTTCATGTAGGTATATAAATAAAATTGGACCACTGTGTAAAGTGTCTCTAAACTCTTTGCTCCTTTACTTGATAATTTATTCACTCACAGGAGCAATTTGTGGGGAATAGGCTGCCCTAGACATAATTTTCAGTATTTTTGATCCTTTTCTTGGGGAAGATAGATTTTAAAGGGAAAAACAGTTATTTGGGGTGAATATTTGATTTTTTCCCATGTTTTCAAAATTTTAGTTTTTTTTCACAAGTGGACAAAGAAGTAATTGTACATCATAATGTTTTAAGAGGTTTTCTTGTGTTTACAATAATAAAGGTTAATATCTGTGGTGGAAAGACTAATGTAATAGAAAACTAGAGTCTTCATAAATAATTAAGTCATTTCTGTAGTCTAGAGTAAAAGTTTGCTAGCTGCAGCTCTTGGCAAGCTAGATCTTGTCAAAACAGAAAAATAACAGACTCTATCTAGGAGAGCATCATAGGAACTCTGTATGAATGGGTTCTTCAGACTTTTATATACGCTTTCTCATCTGTCAGTTATCAGAGATTTCCTTCCTGAGTCACGTCAGTTATTTTTAGCCAAAGTGAACTCTTGTTTGTATGAAATTTTCATTATCAGAAAGTGAAGCTTCCCTGATAGCTCAGTTGGTAAAGAATCTGCTTGCAAAGCAGGAGACACCGGTTTGATTTATGGGTCGAGAAGATCCGCTGGAGAAGGAAAAGGCTACCCACACTCTAGTATTCTGGCCTGGAGAATTCCACGGACTGTATCGTCCATGGTGTTGCAAAGTGTTGGACACGACTGAGCGACTTTCACTTCATTATCAGACTGTGGTTTAATATAAATATGTTAGAATCTTCCCTCTTTCCTCTTCTTTCCAAGGGGTGACAGGAAAGACCATAACATAGTCAGTCAAAGCCATTTATCCTCCATTCCAGTTGCCACGTGAATTCTAGCTTTTAAGGACAACCTTGTTCCCAGGGCATTGTGAACAGGGGCACAGGGGCCCCCTTAACCCAGCCCCTGTCTGGGTGAACCCCCCGGGTGGTGTAAGGTAGATTGTTGGGTGTGGTTGTGTTGACCTTGAGGTTTTGGCGTGTGAGTTGGAGGATTGCTGCGTGAACTTAACCTCTGGTTATTCTTGATGAGAGACACATTCCTTTCCCACCGAGCCAGAGGGGTGTGCTCAGTTTTCTGTTCAGGAATCTCCCTGGGGGCAGTCAGTAGAGGTTTCCCCAGGCTAGGTGAGAGGATGGTCCCAGCTGGCTTCCGGCTGCTGTGCACACCCTCCTTCAGTATCCAATTTTCCAGTCCCCTGCCTGTTTTCCTAATGAGAGATGAGCCAGAACCGTACAAGTTTAAGATAAATCTCATCCTTTAGCTCTCTGATCTTCGCTTCTAATCATCCTGTTTCCAGCAGCTTTTGATAGCATTGCTATAGTCATTTTATTTATAAAGTCATTTTATGCCTTTTTCTTTTTTAAGAAAAAAAAGGGAATGGGGAATTTGTGTGCTCATATCTTTCTAAAGTGGAAGCTGAAACAGAGGCTGCCGTCTGTGGGGTCGCACAGAGTCAGACACGACTGAAGTGACTTAGCAGCAGCAGCAGCAGTTCTCCCTCTTCCTTTTGCACTGTGATCTCTGGCATCACCGTCAAGGTGGGTTTGTGTGTGTGTGCATGTGTTTGGTTTGTGACCAGTTTAGCTGTCTGATGTTTGTGGTGTTCCCCAGAGCTGACTCTTGCTGCTAATGAGCACGATCGTTTTAGACAGTGTCACTGTAGTGCAGGCATGGTAAATAATTGATCGGGTGTGGCAGGTAGAGAATGGCAAATGTGGTCCTTTGTTGCTATGGTAATACATTTGGTTTAAGGGAACTGTTTGTCATTTGGACTGCACGGATCCTGCCGGTGACAGTTGCCTATAGTTGAGGCAGTTGGAGAGGAAAATCACCTTAAGAGGATGTGGCACTTTGAAACAAATGAGTACATACAGTTGTCCCTCAGTATCACGAGGGACTGGCTCCATGACCGCCGCTGATACCAGAACCCACAGACGCTTCAGTCCCTTTAATAAAATGGCCATTGTATAGTCCACCCTCCTAACCAGGGTTCCAGCATCTGCAGATTCAACCAACTGCAAACTGATGATGTATCAGGAGATTTGGGCTTCCCACTGTGGAGGGACTTATTCTTTTTTATTAAAAGGCTCATCCTTGTCTAATACATCAGCATAGACAATGAGACACGTGACAGATTTGCTTACTTGTTAACATGGTGGGATTTGATCATCTATTGTATAAAATGGTTATTGTGTGAAGTTTACATTCGTTTCTCTATTATCTCTAGGAGGACTGTCTTTAAGTGAATTTGATTCCATGTTTGTTAGGAATCTTGGGGAGGAAGGAGAACACAGTCTCTTCCTTTTATTCGCTGTTAAAAAAACCATGAGTCCTTAAAGGTATGGGGTATATTTGTGTATTCTCTTGAAAAATGTTTGTTGAGTGTTCAGCAAAGGGCCTTTAGGGTTTGAGAGTGCAGTGTGAGCAAAGCAGCTGTGGTCCCTGGTCTCAGAGGTTAGACGCCGTGGACTGCTTCGCTCACTTCTGGGTTCCGCCTTTAACACTATCTTTTGCCTTTTAATACCTTTCTCAATAAGTGTTTGATAGATTTTTAGAATAGTTCCTTTCTTTCTCCTTCCCAGTACAGTCTCTTCATATGAGTTTTTCTTAAAGGGTAGCACCATTTGTCAACAACGGATGCAGATGTAAGTGAAAGCGTAAGTGATGTAAGCACACATCCTTCTGTTGGTCCGTGACCTCCCTCGCCTCAGGGCTTAGCTCGTGTCCTGCCTCTGCCATGGTGCCAGCCGAGCCAGTAGCAGTCTCTTTCTGGGTATTCTGTTCAGTTAGTATAACATAGGTTATCTTGTTTTCATACGTTATAATGTAATTTTTTTGGTATTCTTGCCACATATGTTATATGAGTTAAAGCAGAAAAAAACCTAAAACCCAGTGGTCAAGTCCCAGCCTCCTTATTATATAGAGAAGGAATCCAACCTATAGAAATTAAAAGATGACTGGTAGGAAGTGTCGTTTCCAAGAGGAAGCACTAGCAAGGGCCGTGCTTTCACCCTGGAGTGACTGTGGGATGGTGAACACAAGGGCTGACTCTAGGGCCGGCTGGGAGCTGAGGCGTAATGGGTTGACAGTGGTTGGGAAATGCAAAACCAGTGGGTACAGCAGTTTATTGAGTGTTTTAATCTGATACGTTAAGCAGTTGGAAGCCACTGCAGGCTTTTGAGAAAACGCTTAACGTTAGCAAATTAACACTCAAGGGGAGACGCAAGAGATGCCGGCCACTGCTGCGAGTCAGTGCGGCTGGGGCAGGGAGCACAGCGAGGATTGACCTTGGGAGGGAGGTGTTTCCCACGTGACACATGGAAACTGGAGGCTCTTCGATTTTGAACCCAGATGCTATAATAAATACATAACAGAAGTAGGAATCAAATTCTCAAATGACTTGTCGGCTCCATTTTTTTTGATCAGAGTCGGTTTTCGGACTCTGAATTTTGACGATTATCTTATTCTATTTTCACTTGCTGAAGGATGACTGTAGTGTTACTTATCCTGTGCTTATGCAGCTGTAGCCCTAGCCCCGATTGAACAGTTCAACATCAAGAGGAACCTCTGCGTGCTAAGTTGCTTCAGTCGTGTCCGACTCTTTAGAGCCCCGTGGACTGTAACCCACCAGGCTCTTCTGTCCATGGGAATTCTCAGGCAAGAAGACTGGAGTGGGCTGTCATTTCCTTCTCCAGGAGATCTTCCCAACCCAGGGATTGAACTTGGGTCTCTTATGTCTCCTGCAGGAGGCGGGTTATTTACCACTTGTGCCACTTGGGAAGCCAGAGTAAATAAAAGGGGGAAATTTATCTAAAGGTATCTGGTACCTTAAGGAACTTCTGCTGAGCCTGCCCTCAGACCAGGAACAGGAATGCCTGCTCAGCACTTTCTTTCTCTTCCTGAACTGGCTTTTGTTCCTTGTAGCTAAACTGGGCTGCTTTATACCTCCCGAGTTTTTGTCCCAGTGATGGAAGCAATTAGAGAAACTCATTTAGCATTTTCTAGTCCTGATTTAAATTCCTAGAGGAGAAAATGTGATGGGCTCAACCCGGTCAGCAAAGGTGAGCAGGGCAACCAGGCTCACCTAAACATCAGCTTGGCTGGAGGATTTGGGGTCAGAGGAGAGGGCCTAGGCAGATACTCCCAACAAATTGATAACCCCTGCTTGAAGTGACCCAGATCCTTGAAATGTTCTATACCATTTGTTGTGTAAATGTTTTGAAGTTTCTTTGTGGCATGATAAGGAATTAGATCTCTTCAACCAACTTTATCCCCTTAATCATTTAAAAATAGTTCAGAACCCAAGCTTTTCCTTGCAGCTGTGGTTTTGTTGCTCACTTGTGTTATTTTCCAAACCCTGCTGGAAAAAGGAACTTTGGGAGGGTAACATAGGGAATAAGACGTTGCAGGTCTACAGTACTTGAGTATAATGTCCCCGAGAATTAAAATGGGAACTTTTAGGCATTAAGAAATTTTGTTCATCATAAACCACCTGTTTTTTGACTGTGTGTTTATCCTTCCCAGAATGGTTTAGAAGTGAATAACCTTGAGATGTTCAGACCTCGAGATTCTGATTTTATTTATAGGCTGCAAGAAAACACTCAGTGACGTTTGTTGTGATTCACTGCTCATCACCTTGAGCTGTTGCCTCTCAGTGCCAGGAGGGCACTGAATCTTGAGCACTGAGAGAATAGGCTGAAATCCATGGAGCTCGAAACAGAGGCCTGAGTGTTATCCCAGGGATTTCTCATAACATATCGGATGGACCCTCGCCAGTGGCTTCAGAGCTGGGTTTTTCTGTTCATTTCCACCCATGAGAAGTGAATACTTTATCAAATCAGCAGCTGCTTTGAACCTTGGTCTTTTGGTGGCTGAAAGAAAAGCTCTCAGGAACAACAGGTTTCAAGCTCAGCTGAGTAGTGGTCTGAGGAAAAGTGTGCTAGTCATTCAGTTGTGTCCAGCTCTTTGTGACCCCGTAGACAAAGAGGGTATGTAGCCCGCCAGCCTCCTCTGTCCATGGGGTTTCTCAGGCAAGAACACTGGCGTGGGTAGCCATTCCTTTCTCCAGGGGTTCTTCCTGACCCAAGGATTGAACCTGGGTCTCCTGCATTACAGGCAGATTCCTTACCATCTGAGCCACCAGGGACCCAGGCAAAGTAAATCTGGATTACATGTTGACCTGCTGGTGTGCCCCTGTCTCCCTCCTCAGGTTTGATTTGTCAGAAGTGCTTGTCTGCTGCCTCTCTTAAATATGCAGCAGACACCTCTGCTCTGTTGTATGCGGATTGGAGAGAGGCCCTGTAGTGGGTTGCTGTGAAATGTACATCAGGGTGTCTGCTGCAGCCCCTTGCCCATGCTGTTGAAGTCTACAACTCACATATTTAAAGCAGAAACATGAAATGGAACAGATTGACTTGCAAGCCAGATAATAAAATAAATGATAAATGGAAAGGGACCCCGGTTGGAGGCCAGGCTGGAGGAGGCGGGTGTCGGGAAAGGCTTCGTGCAGTGGTTGCTGTGTGATCGATGCAGCAAGTTATTTGGAATGTCATTTTCTAAGTTATGTATTTGGGTGGAGAGAAGAGGAGGCTTTGCTTGGAGACTTTTCGGTCTTGTTTCGGTTTGTGTCTCAAGGGGGCTTGCGGAGCTGCTTTGTGTTTTTCAATGCCATAATAAAAATTTACCCCAAACAGAAAACCAGCAACCTTGCTCCTCATTTCAACCCTAAGAAGCGCTGAAAGTATTATTCTCCCCCTCAGTGGTGGCAGAGGTATAAGGGCTTTGGGACGTGACTTGGTGTTTCACTTCACAGACCTTCTTGAAGGCATCATAACTGGGACGTCCTCCCCAGGGTTGTTTCCTTGCCTGGTCTGGATCTCTGAAAGGCATCTGAAACCTTTCCTTGTCAGATGAATTGTATTCTTTCTCCCAGTCTGCTCAGTGAGGCCCTATGAAACTGTCTGGTGAATGGTTCTCTGCCTCTCTCTCAGATGGATACAGGCTCCTAACCTGTTACCTCTGCTCACAAGGAACTTCAGGTCATAGAAAGTTTGTTGTTAGATCCGAGGGGAAAAGGGAAACAGCCTGCTGCAGGAAGGGCAGGGAACTGGGCAGCTGGAGGCTGGAATTAGATGGTGTTTGGATCCCCACTGGCTCTGGAAGTCTCTGGTGAGGGGCTGTGGAGCGTCATCCTGGATGTCTGCCCTCACCGTTAACCCCGCTACTCTCCAACTTCCTCCTCTCTCTTGGGGTCTATCTGCTTCACTCCAAGTTCAACTCTCCAAGAGAATCGGAGTGGCTGAACTAAGTAACCATCATCTCTGAGATTAAGCCATAGTTGAAGGCCACCATGGGGATTAGTTGCATTTAGATCAAGTTCCCACTTCTGGTCCTGTCAGATTCTCAGACTTCGGTGGATGGAGTGTGTGTGTGTGTGCATGTGTGCAGAAAATCATTACCAAGGACTGTCCCCAAACATTGGTTAGGAATATTACCAGTTTGCTTTGGAAGGAGCTTTAGGCAGGGCAAGCACCCCAAAGGGGTAAAAAGTCTGCTCTCACCTAACACCCACAAGATTCTGATAAGATGGAGTTTATTATCCCTATTTTAAACTGAGGAAATTGGGGCCAAAAGAGGTTAAGTACTATGCTTAAATTTATCAACTTAATAGGTGGCAGAGCTGGGATTTGAAGCTAGATTTATAAGACTCCACTAGACCATGATGTGTTTTTTTTTTACTTCTAAGTTCTTCAAAGATGAGGCAAGGCCCTGTTGAAACTTGATGAATTGTGTCGGCCCTTTCTTGTTCTTGGAGGTACAGGGGCCATGAGTTTTTCTCCTCTCAAGGAAAAGAGCTGCTAAGAAAGATTGTGAGTTTTCTGTGTTGAAAAGAAATATTTCAAACTCAGTGTTTTGAAGCTGGTACTGTTCCCACTGTACCAGGCAGGAGGAGAAGAGTGTGACAGAGGATGAGATGGCTGAATGGCATCACTGACTCAATGGACATGAGTCTGAAGAAACTCTGGGAGACAGTGAAGGACAGGGACGCCTGATGTGCTGCCGTCCAGGGGGTCGCAAAGAGTTGGACATGACCAAGCTAGCCAAGAGTCAGACGTGGCTGAGTGAGCAGAGTCAGATGTGAGCAGCAGAAACTGTTCCCACGGTAGTCCAGCTGAACCAGGGGCCGGGTTGGGAGGGCTCCCACACGGAGCAGTCTTCACTGAGTTGAGGAACCCTGGAGGCAGATGTTCCTGGAGAAGAGCCTGTCAGTCCTGCTCATTTTCCCTTCACAGTGTGCAGGTTCTCGTCCTTGTTTAGGGGCTTGCCACTAATCTCTGGCGCATGGAGGAGCCTGGAGCCTGTGACCAGGGCACTAGCTTGGTGACAGCACACAGAGGCACACCGTCCATGTTCACTGGACAGCTCATGGCTCTACCTCAGGGAGACACCTCCTCTTACGTGTGTGTGTGTGTGTGTGTGTGTGTGTGTATTTGGCTGCATCGGGTCTTAGTTGTGGCACACAGGCTCTCTAGTTGTCGTTCCTGGGCTCCAGAGTGTGCAGGCTCAGTAGTTGTGTGTGTGTGTGTGTGTGTGTGTGTGTGTGTGTATTTATTTGGCTGCATCGGGTCTTAGTTGGAGCATACAGGTCTCTAGTTGTGGTTCCTGGACACCTTCTTGTGTGTGTGTGTGTGTGTGTATGTGTATTTATTTGGCTGCATTGGGTCTTAGTTGGGGCACACAGGTCTCTAGTTGTGGTTCCTGGACACCTTCTCGTGTGTGTGTGTATGTGTGTGTGTGTGTGTGTGTGTGTGTTTATTTGGCTGCTGCATCGGGTCTTAGTTGGGGCACACAGATCTCTTGTTGTGGTTCCTGGGCTCCAGAGTGCGCAGGCTCAGTAGTTGTGGTGCAGGCTTAGTGGCCCCAAAAGTTGTGGCATCTTAGTTTCTTGACCAGGGACCAAACTTGCATCCGCTGCATTGCACGGTGGATTCCTAACCACGGGACCACCAGGGAAGTCCCTCGGAGACACGTTTTTGATGAATCACTTTTTTCCTCATGCTGTTTTGCTTTGTTCAGATTTTACTGGCCTTGGATGAGAAGGCAGGTTTTCTGATACTTCTTTGGGGAATTCTTTGGAATTCTACTTGGGCTTCTGTAGTGGTTGAGCCTTCAACTTCTGCAGCTCTAATGATGTTTAATCTCGTAAACTGTGCTTTGGAAAAAGAAAGCTGCTTGTAGTTGCCAGCTCCTTCTCTTTCCTGCCCCTGTCCCTTCCTTCAACATTACTCTTTAGTGGCAGTGTAGTGATGAGTGGTATGAATTTTGGAGCCAGGAAGACTGGAGTTTGGTCCCATACTCTGACACATCCTGTCTGAGTGACCTTTGACAAGTTACGCAGTCTCTCTGAGCTCGGGTCATGTAACAAAGTACTTAGTACAGGCATGGCACATAGTAATGACTAAAAAAAAAGTAGGTCCCTGCAGATGGTGACTACAGCCATGAATTTAAAATACACTATGGGTCTTAGTTGGGGCACACAGATCTCTTGTTGTGGTTCCTGGGCTCCAGAGTGCGCAGGCTCAGTAGTTGTGGTGCAGGCTTAGTGGCCCCAAAAGTTGTGGCATCTTAGTTTCTTGACCAGGGACCAAACTTGCATCCGCTGCATTGCACGGTGGATTCCTAACCACGGGACCACCAGGGAAGTCCCTCGGAGACACCTTTTTGATGAATCACTTTTTTCCTCATGCTGTTTTGCTTTGTTCAGATTTTACTGGCCTTGGATGAGAAGGCAGGTTTTCTGATACTTCTTTGGGGAATTCTTTGGAATTCTACTTGGGCTTCTGTAGTGGTTGAGCCTTCAACTTCTGCAGCTCTAATGATGTTTAATCTCGTAAACTGTGCTTTGGAAAAAGAAAGCTGCTTGTAGTTGCCAGCTCCTTCTCTTTCCTGCCCCTGTCCCTTCCTTCAACATTACTCTTTAGTGGCAGTGTAGTGATGAGTGGTATGAATTTTGGAGCCAGGAAGACTGGAGTTTGGTCCCATACTCTGACACATCCTGTCTGAGTGACCTTTGACAAGTTACGCAGTCTCTCTGAGCTCGGGTCATGTAACAAAGTACTTAGTACAGGCATGGCACATAGTAATGACTAAAAAAAAAGTAGGTCCCTGCAGATGGTGACTACAGCCATGAATTTAAAATACACTAACTCCTTGGAAGAAAAGTTATGACTAACCTAGATAGCATATTGAAAAGCAGAGACATTACTTTGCCAACTAAGGTCCGTCTAGTCAAGACTATGGTTTTTCCTGTGGTCATGTATGGATGTGAGAGTTGGACTGTGAAGAAGGCTGAGCACCGAAGAATTGATGCTTTTGAACTGTGGTGTTGGAGAAGACTCTTGAGAGTCCTTTGGACTGCAAGGAGATCCAACCAGTCCATTCTGAAGGAGATCAACCCTGGGATTTCTTTGAAAGGAATGATGCTGAGGCTGAAACTCCAATACTTTGGCCACCTCCTGCAAAGAGCTGACTCATTGGAAAAGACTCTGATGCTGGGAGGGATTAGGGGCAGAAGGTGAAGGGGGCGACTGAGGATGAGATGGCTGGATGGCACCACTGACTTGGTGGAAATGAGTCTGAGTGAACTCTGGGAGCTGGTGATGGACAGGGAGGCCTGGTGTGCTGTGATTCATGGGGTCCCAAAGAGTCGGACACGATTGAGTGACTGAACTGACTGAACTGAATATTATTGTAATGATAACCATGGGTTTTCTTCTGGGGACTGTTAATGCTCCCTGTTCCCAAAGAGGGGAGCTCTTAACTCTGAGCTGCATCAGCAGGGCCACGGACAGAGAAGCCTTATTAATCTCTGGTCTTTCTGTTTATATTCTGTTGTCATCCTAGGATTTGAAGCATTTCAAGTGTTATGAAGCACATTTCACACAGGGGTAATTACCATGTTTCTAATGTGGGTGGGAATTGAGGTGTTTTAATTACTAGTGTGCCAGGAAACCTTTCAGTGAGGTGAAGTGTGATTTTTTTTAAGGCCTTCATCTGCTTGGTCATAATTAGGGACATTTGTAATGCTCAGGCATAATATCTGCTGATGTGTACACTTTCATTAAGCGATCAGGACCGAATGACCAGGCTTTTGGGGGCGGGTTCTGTCTGTGAGGGGCAGGAGCTTCTCACTGCGCCTCTGCTGTTTGTCCCTGCCCCCCAGCCCGCCCGTAACCTCTACTCAGATCCTGGGTTCATCTAAGACAGAGCTGGAGGTGCTTCCATCTTTTAAGGCCTTGATTTTTATGGAATCCCTCTGCTGCATTTTCCTCTGCATCTTCCTTCTTGCCTTGTGAACCCATCTGGCTAAATCTCTGTACCAGAAAATAAGTTTTTCATGTGGTAGTGACTGCTGTGGGGGCCATTAAAGGTCATGAATAATGGAAATGAAAAAGTTGAAGTTAGTGCCTTGGGAATCAGAAGAAAGAGTCAAAAGTGTGTGAGAACTTAAGGGAATTGTTGGTTTCATATCTAAGCCTCATCTTTAAAGACTCCACACAGCTTAGGAACAGGGCCCATGCTTAACTTGTTCTGTATTATGTGCCTTGTACTTAGCATTGAACCTGGTGCAGAGTAGAACTTGTTGAGTATGTTGAATTGATGCTTTCGAACTGTGATGCTGGAGAAGACTCTTGAGAGTCGCTTGGACTGTAAGAAGATCAAACCAATCAGTCCTAAAGGAATCAATCCTGAATATTCATTGGAAGGATTGATGCTGAAGCTGAAGCTCCAGTACTTTGGCACCTGATATGAAGAACTGACTCATTGGAAAAGACCCTGATGCTGGGAAAGATTGAAGGCAGGAGGAGGAGGGGACGACAGAGGATGAGATGGTTGGATGACATCACTGGCTCAATGGACATGAGTTTGAGCAAGCTTCAGGAGATGGTGAAGGACAGGGAAGCCTGGCATGCTGCAGTCCATGGGGTCACAAAGTATTGGACATGACTTAGTGACTAAAAACAACAGTGGGAAGACAGAGGCCCACTGATACTTATGTAAATTACACTGATATCTGTAGGGACCGACTTGGGACTGAATCTGGATCACCAGGGCCCAGTGAGAGATGTGTAAAAGAAGCAAATGAAGTAAAACAGGCAGGAATTAAAAAAAAAATCAACACAGGAGTATATTTAGGAATGTGTGAGGAAGTTACAAAATAGAAACTGTGAATCTCACTTCTGGTGTTTCACGTGGAAGGAGCACAGAGTACATGGATGTGTGCCATTGGGTTCTTCAGTGCTGACTTTTGTTTGTTTTTCAAGAAGCAGAGGTTGAGCAGCTGCATAATAATCTTGGTACTGTTTGGTCTGTATCTTGGTTTTGTTCTTTTATTGCTTAACCTAGGATGACTTTGCAAGCTCAGAGTCTCATAATTTATTCCATTTTCCATCCTAGGTTTATGGTTGCTGTGTTGAATTACCATTAATTTCAAAAGTCTTTTCCTTGCTATTAAGGCAGATTATATAATTTTAAAGCCATTTTCCTTTTTCTGGTTCACTGTACATCAAGCAGATCAAAAGCTACTATGGCAAATATCTTCATCCAACAGGATTTTGGATTTTAAGCCAGTTCTCCACACATGCTCTCCTTTGTGCAGGTTCCATGGACCAGGTTCCGTTGGTCCTGGCTGCCCCCTCTGCAGACGTGCAGAGGTGACCAGGGGCCTCCTGGAGGAAGATGGGTGAATGCTCCTTAAGTGCTTGGGTGTGTTTAGGTAGCATAATGGATAGATTCTTGTACCCTCACATCCTGGAGCTTGGTAAGGATTCTAGCTCCTGAATCAGGTCAGAGAGGCATCCAGTGGTGGTGGCTTTCCTAGACAGGGTGGGAAGAGAGAGAGTGTGTGTGAGTGTGTGTGTCTGCGCTTGTGTGCAGTGCTGTAGGGGATGCTTGCTGAGCAGGCGGAGAGGGTAGGTTGGCCATCAGCCTCCTCCCTTCCTTCCCTTTTTAGTTCAGGGGCATGATTGGCACGTGTGATGTGTCGTGAGTGGAGGTTTCCTTCTAGGACAGAACCACCCCCCTTGCCTTGGTATTAGAAAGCATCTGTTAGTGTTCCACCTCGGTGACGTTTCTCTGGGTGACTGCAGCACTGCTGTCAGATGATAACTGTGGCCCTGACGGGCTGGGGAGAGACCAGTCCAAGGCCCTCACTGTAGGGCTGGAGAGCACATAAGAGGGAACCAGGGTCTGGAGTGCACAGGCTGTTTTTCGTGGCATATAGGATGCATTTCCTTTAGCTCACTGGAGCACACACTCTGACTTCCAATTATATAGGCATCTAGAAAAATTAGTTTTGAAAATCCCTAAAGTATGCCCATAGACTTGTTTACCAATCTATCTGTAATTATTTATTGATCGTGTGCCATGTGATTAGACCTGTCCAGCCCCTGCTCAGATAGAATAGTAAAATTTGGTCCAGGGATTTCAGACTGATTCTGTTTGTGATTTAGGTTTTCAGGGAAAGCCCATTTACCCTGAAATCGAGACAGATAGCCTCTGGGAGTTTTGAGTGGAAATTCATCTGTTTCCTCTGTCATCTTAGAGAAGGCAGCACACTCGTACATCCAGCCGTGGATTATTCGTAATCAGTGGTGATGAATGCAGGAGCACTTTTAATTAGTCTTCATACCCTCTATCTAACGCAATCAGAAACCCTCGATCAGACTAGAGATTTATAATCAATCATTCAGCCTTTTCCGAGGTGGGTATAAACCTATTTGCTTTTAGTCTGTAACTTAAAATACCTGCTTTAGAGAATTATTATTTAACCGGGCAGATATCTTTAAGCCGAGTATATTTTGAGCATGTAGACTTAAATCTCAAATTGCTGATTGCTCTGATTAAGGGTAACTGTGTGAATTAAGGTGTCTCTAACCTTCACTGGAGAAAACCTGCCAACAGACAAAATAGTTTCAGAGAAAAGTATCAGATTGGGATCCAGGAGGCCTGAGTTCCAAGTCTAGCTTTGCAAATCCCAGTTTCTTCATTTATAAAAATGAGGATGAAAGTAGTTAGAATTTAAATCTTTATTATGTTGAGTTAAGTTGCGTTTCGTTGAATTCAGTCGCTCAGTCGTGTCTGACTCTTTGCAACCCCATGAACTGCAGCACGCCAGGCCTCCCTGTGCATCACCAACTCCTGGAGTTCTCTCAGACTCATGTCCATTGAGTCAATGATGCCATCCAGCCATCTCATCCTCTGTTGTCCCCTTCTCCGCCTGCCCCTAATCCCTCCCAGCATCAGAGCTGAGTTACTTATGATAGAATCCTAATAGTAAACATATTTGGACCATTTAGTATGTCATGGGCACTGGGCTAAAGCCTTGTGCCTTAAGCAGGTGCATGAACTCTGCATGATCTCATTTATTCCCATGATATCCCTTGAGGTAGTTAGTATGAAATGACCACTTCTGTCTTTGTGAGTTCCTGGTGGGAACTCTATAGAGATCAGCCTCTATTTGGGAATGTCAGATAAGAATTCACAATGGTAAATGAAGATCATTGAATTGAATACAGAGCCCTACAAAAATGATCTTACATTTGCTTTAGTGGGTCTAACAAAATTCTGCAATTAAAGTAAAACTGACAAAGTAAAATCTCTAATTTAACTGACAGTCAGGTAATTCCTCTGTTTTGATCTTCTGTTAAAATGATATTCTTCCTCCAAAGTGAAAGTCTAGAGGAGTCCAAAAACAAGTTGATCTTTGTTGGGCCACAGCATTAGAGAGCTCGTGCATGCGTGCTCCGTCATGGTGATTCCTCCTGTCTCCTTGGACTGTACTGCCCCAGACTCCTATGTCCATGCGATTTTTCAGGCAAGAGTCCTGGGGTGGGTTGCCATTTCCTCCTGCAGGGATCTTCCGGAGCCAGGAATCGAATCTGTGTCTCTTCCATCTCCTGCGTTGGCCACTGCACCACTTGGGAAGCCCCATTAGTGAACACATGAACCAGCAAATACGCATATAAATATATTAGTTTAAAGTAGTATATCTAGGCTTAAAGTGGTTAGTTTTGTCTGGTTGAGTGATACTACATTTTTTTACACATCTGTATTTAAAATATTTTTCTGAAGGAATCTGTATTATTTTATTATAAGAAAAAGAAATGAGCAAAAGGAGACAGTACAAACTTCCTAAAATAGAAACAAAGGGCTTGAAACTGCTTACAAATCTGAATGTCTGAGGAAATGTAATTGTTATAAACAAACACAATTTTTATCCTGAGGTGATCCAGTTTGGTTAACTTGCCTTTATTCATACTGATAATTGAAGAGGTCTTTGAGTTCTTTGAATCAAGATTTAGAAAAATTTTACTCTGATTATAAGAAGCCAGAAAAAGCACTCTGGGAACCAGTCTTTTTCCTCCTAGTAGTTACAATTAATACCAGTGAAAATTGTTAATTGTAGAATTTTAGAATACATAGAGGTTCAGTTCAGTCACTCAGTCATGTCCGACTCTTTGTGACCCCGTGAACAGCAGCACGCCAGGCCTCCCTGTCCATCAACTTCCAGAATCCACCCAAACCCATGTCCATTGAGTCAGTGATGCCATCCAACCATCTCATCCTCTGTCGTCCCCTCCTCCTCCTGCCTTCAGTCTTTCCCAGCACCAAGGTCTTTTCAAATGAGTCAGCTCTTTGCATCAGGTGGCCAAAGTATCAGAGTCTCAGCTTCAACATCAGTCCTTCCAATGAACCCTCAGGACTGATCTCCTTTAGGATGAACTGGTTGGATCTCCTTGCAGTCCAAGGGACTCTCAAGAGTCTTCTCCAACACCACAGTTCAAAAGCATCGATTCTTCGGCGCTCAGACTTCTTCACAGTCCAACTCTCACATTCATACATGACCACAGGAAAAACCATAACCTTGACTAGACAGACTTTTGTTGGCAAAGTAATGTCTCTGTTTTTCAATATGCTGTCTAGGCTGGTCATAACTTTCCTTCCAAGGAGTGTCTTTTAACTTCACGGCTGCAATCACCATCTGCAGCAATCTTGGAGCACAGAAAAATAAAGTCAGCCACTGTTTCTACTGTTTCCCCAACTATTTGCCATGAAATGATGGGACCGGATGCCATGGTCTTTGTTTTCTGAATGTTGAGCTTTAAGCCAACTTTTTCACTCTCCTCTTTCACTTTCATCAAGAGGCTCTTTAGTTCCTCTTCACTTTCTGCCATAAGGGTGGTGTCATCTGTGTATCTGAGGTTATTGAGATTTCTCCCGGCAATCTTGATTCCAGCTTGTACTTCCTCCAGCCCAACATTTCTCATGATGTACTCTGCATGTAAGTTAAATAAGCAAGGTGACAATATATAGCCTTGACATACTCCTTTTCCTATTTGGAACCAGTCTGTTGTTCCATGTCCAGTTCTAACTGTTGTTTCCTGACCTGCATACAGGTTTCTCAAGAGGCAGGTCAGGTGGTCTGGTATTCCTATCTCCTGAAGAATTTTCCACAGTTTATTGTGATCCACACAAAGGCTTTGGCATAGTCAATAAAGAAAAAGTAGATGTTTTTCATGAACTCTCTTGCTTTTTCAATGATTCAACAGATGTTGACAATTTGATCTCTGGTTCCTCTGCCTTTTCTAAAACCAGCTTGAACATCTGAAAGTTCATGGTCATGTATTGCTGAAGCCTGGCTTGGAGAATTTTGAGAGATGAGTGCAATTATGCAGTAGTTTGAGCATTCTTTGGCATTGCCTTTCTTAAACAAATAAAATTAAATAAAACACACACACAATCCCACTTGCCAGAAATAACCACTATTGACATTTTAGGTTGTATCCTTGCAGAATTTATATTATAGAATTATGTATGTGCATGCATATGTTCACGTGTGTGTATTTGTAACCACCCACAGAGATATATGTATCGGGCTTTGTCACCTGTCTCCTTGCAGTAGAGGGCAGGCCTTCAGACCGTATAGTTTAATGAATACAGGGACCATGCCACTGGGCACGTCTACTTTCCCAGTGCATCAGCAGTGCCTGACGCAGAGCAGGAATTGAATAAATATTCATAGCGCATCAACATCTATCTTGCCTGTCTTTCCAGATCAGCTGTTCTACTCCCAAGGATTATTTTGTTGACTTGATAGAATTTCATGGTATGGACATACCACATTTACTTGTTTCTAGTCTTTAACTGTTAAAATCGTGTACACCTGTGGCTGATTCATGTCAATGTATGGCAAAACCAATACAGTATTGTAACGTAGAATAAAGTATTAAAAAAAATAAAAAAATGCACTGCTGAAATGAAGTGTTCTTGTAGCCAGATTTTGACGTGTCATAAATTATTTATTACAGTTATTAACCTAAAAACTGAATTATTGGATCAAAGGATATGTATGCGTTTCTCACTTTTGATAGCATTTCCCAATGTCCCCCAGAGAGGTGGTGCCATTTTGTATTCTTAGTGGAAGAATCCAGTGCCTGATTTCACCTAACACTTGGGAGCATGGCATGAACCCTTCTTTTGTTTGACTGAAAATTTTATTGAGAGCATTGTAAACTTGTACATTGTTGGAAGAAATAATAGAGTCATTGCTTGTACACTTTATCCACTTTCCCCTATTGGAAACATTCTTGCCAAAGTGTACTGTAGCATCATAACCAGGATGTTGATGTTGGCACACTCCTCAGTCCCTCCCTGGTTTACTTGAGCTCATTCGTGTGTCCCTGTATTACTGAATTGAGTTTTGTTCAGGTTTACCACCAGCATGGGTTTGTGGGTTTGTGTCCACCACCACAGTCAAGACACGGAGCAGTTCCAACATGCAAGGGTTCCTCCTAGTGCCCCTTTATCACCATGCCACTTCCTGTTGCCCTCCCAGCTCCCGTCTTCCCATACCTAATGGCTGGCAACTAATTAATCTTCCATTCATAAATGTTGTAATTTTATTGTCACCATCAAGGGCTTAATTTCAAAATACACAAACAGTTCATAAAACTCAATAATAAAAAAACAGCCCAATCAAAAATGGGCAGAAGACCTAAATAAATATTTCTCCAAAGAAGATATACAGATGTCCAGCAGGCACATGAAAAGATGTTCAACGTCTCTAGTTATTAGAGAAATGCAAATCAAAAGTACAATGAGGTACCACCTCACTCCAGTCAAAATGACCATCTTCAAAAAGTCTACAAATAAATGCTGAAGAGGGTGTGGAGAAAAGGGTGTGGCACACTGTTGTGGGAATATAAGTTGGTGTAGTCACTATGGAAAACAGGATGGAAGTTTCTCAAAAAACTAAAATCAAAGTTGCATATGATCCAGCAGTCCTACTTCTGGGCCTATATCTAGAGTAAAATATAATTCAAAAAGAAACATGGACCCCAGTGTTCATTGCAGTGCTATTCACAATAGCCAAGACAGGGAAGCAACCTAAATGTCCATCAGCAGCTGAATGGATAAAGATGTGGTACATGTCTTAATGGAATACTACTTGCTATGAAAAGAATGAAATAGTGCCATTTGCAGTGACATGGAAATGCAGTGAAAATTCTTAGAGATGGGAATACCAGACTACCTCACCTGCCTCCTGAGAAATTTGTATGTAGGTCAAGAAGCAACAGTTAGAACAAGACATGAAACAATGGACTGGTTCATATTTGGAAAAGGAGTACATCAAGGCTGAATATCGTCACCCTGCTTATTTAACTTATATGCAGAGTATATCTTGGCAAATACTGAGATGCATGAAACGCAAGCTGGAATCAAGATTTCTGGGAGAAATATCGATAACCTCAGATATGAAGATGACACCACCCTTATGGCAGAAAGTGAAGAGGAACTAAAAAGCTTCTTGGTGAAAGTGAAAGAGGAGAGTGAAAAAGTTGGCTTAAAGCTCAACATTTAGAAAACGAAGATCATGGGATCTGGTCCGATCACTTCATGGCAAATAGATGCGGAAACAATGGAAACAGTGAGAGACTATTTACTTTGGCTCCAAAATCACTGCAGATGGTGACTGTAGCCATGAAATTAAAAGACGCTTGCTCCTTGAAAGAAAAAGTATGACAAACCTTGACAGTGTATTAAAAAGGAAAGATATTACTTTGTCAACAAAAGTCCACCTAGCCAAGCTATGGTTTTTCCAGTAGTCATTTATGGATGTGAGAGTTGGACCATAGAGAAGGCTGAACACCAATGAATTGATGCATTTGAGCTGTAGTGTTGGGGAAGACTCTTGAGAGTTCCTTGGACTGCAAGATCAAACCAGTCAATCCTAAAGGAAATCAATCCTGAATATTCATTGGAAGGACTGATGCTGAAGTTGAAGCTCCAATACTTTGGCCACCTGACTCTCGTCAGGAGCTGACTCACTGGAAAAGACTCTGATTCTAGGAAAGGTTAAAGGTGGGAGGGAAAGGGATAACAGAGGATAGGATGGTTGGATGGCATCACTGACTCAATGGACATGAGTTTGGGCAAACTCTGGGAGATGGTGAAGGACTGGGAAGCCTGGTGTGCTGTAGTCCATGGGGTGGCAAAGCGTCAGACACGACTGAGGGACTGAACAAGTGACATGGATGGCCTCTATAGATTATCATACTAAGTGAAGTAAGTCGGAGAAACACAGATGCCACATGCCATCACTTATATGTGAAATCTAAAATATGACACAAATGAATTTATCTACGAAACAGATTCACAGACACAGAGAACAGACTTGTGCTTGCCAAGGGGCAGGGAAATGAGGGAAGGAAGTATTGGGAGTTGGAATAAGCAGATGCAAACCACGATATGGGCTTCCCTGGTGGCTCAGATGGTAGAGCGTCTGCCTGCAGTGCGAGAGA
>SJYC01080158.1:0-27277 GCA_006408675.1 Madoqua kirkii
GCAGAAGTTCTTCCCAGGGAGACTTCACTGACGTTTCCTCTAAACAAGACATAATGTTGCCCAGAGATACTGTTTTAAGGTAGAAGACAGCTCTCGGCAGCGCAACTGGCCTCTTACTGTAATACAACGGGCGTTCTCTCTAGCAGTCAGAGGGGTGCTGTGGATTGACGGTTCATTCCCCCTCTCTGATTTCTGCGGGCACCCTGCTGAGGGCTCTGTCTGGCTGGCTAATTCCAGGATGTTTGGAGGGCCAGACTTCTCCGCCCACTGCTTAGTGTGTGTGTGCTGTTACAGTAATCACATATTTTCATCAAGTAACATATAGTCTGATGAAAATGTGCCTATGAAAAGAAAGCTGTTTGTTTCCACCAAGTTGAATTCTTTGCGAAGACTGCATAAAAGCAAGTTGTTACCAGACATTGCTGTGTAACTAGAAGATTGGGAAGATGTTTAAAATAGGGAATGATTCTACATGGAGACTGATTCACACTGAGATGCTTCTCAGCTTCAAGTAGACAAATTGGAAATTGTATATGATACATCATGAGTGGTTTGAGCAGGAAAGGCAGCTCTGAGCTTCAGTCAGTAGACTTGTACTTGGAAGAAGTAGCTTTGGCCTGTGTGAAAATGTTGGCAAATGAATTTGCTTTTTTATGGTTCATGATGAAATAAGGTATTTAAAATGTGTGTAGCTGTCATTTTTAGTGATTCCCTGCCTTCAGTGACATTTTCTATTAATCTACCAACCACTGCCTCGTTGCAACCAGGATTTCTGCAGTCACTGGTCCCACAGGGCTAGATTCTGACTGCTGAGTAGCTGAAAATGACTGAGACTAGTCTATAGTCAAGGGGTGGGGAAGTTCTCTTTTCGGAGAAAACAGTGCTCCGAAAGCAACGTATTTATAAAATACTTAAATTCTTACTGAAATTTAAAGTTTGGCTCTTTTTTATTTTATACTGTAGCTCTGTCTAGCTTTAGTTTTTAGAATCTAATCAGTAATTATACATTTGGTAAAAATCAACATTTTGTTTTCTTTTCCAGTGAAAAATTTCTCATATAAAGGATGCTCATGATTTAATACAAGGTGATACAAAGTGATTCATTTGTCAAGTTCAAGGGTGTTTGAGATACTTTATGGCAGTGAAATTGGGTATAATAAATTATCTTTACTTCAGGCACGAGCTGATTCATTGTTTTCTATAAGATCTTAGTGATAAAAATGAGAAGTCTACGAAGTAAAGAGTATCCCTCATCTGCCTATGCGGGGACTCAGTTCAGCTCCCCGGTCCCCTCTGAGTGTGTCCTCCTGTCCCATGCCAGGCCAGCCACTCAGCTCCTCGAGTCAGCTCACCTGACCCAGAGCTCTAGGAGCATTGCCTATGGCGGCCTTCTGGGCCACGGATCCTTCTAAGCAGTATTTTTAAGGGAAAAGAGGCAACACAAGTTGGATAAACAACTACTTAAATTTTTCCTCAGACAAACTGACTTTGGTCTGAGTCCATGAGAGAGAGAGACTATTGAACATCACCCTTCTTGAAGAAGAAGATTTGCTTTTTGGATATCTACGTAGCCCCTAATGGGAACCAGTGAGGCGGCTGCCCTGGTGATCTGCAGACCATCCGATGAAGCGAGTGTTGCCATCTTTCTTTTCTTTAGGTTGTTCCTCTCTAACCTCTAAGGGTTTTTTAGGTCACCAAACTGGTATTTAGACTCTTTCTTGCCTTAGCAGCTAAGGACTGGACAGGGATAATCACATATTAACCGGCACACGGTTCGGGCTCAAGAATATTTGTTGAATGGATGGATGACTTTGCTGGTCTCAACAGACATGGCTTGTACTTGCTAATCACCCCAAGTGAAGACGGGCATTGTCCGTCCGGCTGTTACAGCGTTAAGCTGAGAGTGGGAATGTTAATGCAGGCATAATGTGGTCCGGTTGCCCAGCCTGAGCTGGTAATTGGACTTTTGCCACAGCGCATACATTTTCTCAATCCTTTATGATCCTTCCTCTTTTCCACCACAAGAGCTCATTCTTTTGAGCTCATGTCTGTGTCATCACCATCCGATAACATTCATTAGGCTCCTCCACGCTGAGTACTGCCGGGTTCGTCCCTGTTAATGAGCATGAGCATTTAAGTTGAAGGATAGGATTTTATGCGACATGGCTTTGTCCTGGGAGGGCTAATCTGCAAGTACCTATGATTTTGGCATGCCATTTCCTCAGTTCAGCAAGCTAATTAGATTAAGCACATATTTTTGTTGACACACTCTGGCTGCCACTTTAAAACAAGGGGATAAATCAGCTTGTCTTCGTGCCGGGAGATGTTATCAGTCCTGGGCTCCTTGTCAGTATCAGGCGTTAGCGGGCTCTTTATCTTGAGTTTCTAAACAGCCACTTCCCTTGCACAAAAGATGTTCACGCTCTGCGATTTCTTGCTGAGCACTTCGGTCATTTGCTGTGTTGACCTTTTCAGACAGCGCTGCTTGGAGAGTGTAGTGTTGCATGGTGCTTTATTTTGTGCTACTGTTGATTAGGCTTTTTAAAAAAATGCATTATGAATATGTAATTACCCTAAACATTTTGCGATCAAAATAAAAGGAAACCTTTCTGATCTGGCCCTCAACAGGTTGTGAGATCATCGTTTCTCCCTTTGTGTGCTCCCAGTATTCAGTGTTTCTGAGTCCTCTCTTGATTCTCACTTCAGATCATTCCTTCGGCTTCCAGCTCTCCTGTGCCGGCGTGCTGTCCCCTGGCCCAGCCCTCTAGCACCTCACCGCCTGCTCTGTCTGAGCCTCACTCTCTCCCTGTGTTTGTCAGCAGCCTCCTTGTGCCCCATTCTCTTTTTAGCTGCTGCACAAAATTCCTCGCATCCCTCTTCTGTGCTCTAACTAGTTTGCTCTTTTCACAGTTGCCCAGGGCACTGGAGCTTGATTCCTTGCCTGGCTTCATTATGGGGTTCCACACCCACTTTCAGGGGCTGTTCCTGTGCTTTTGGGGACTTCCCTGGTAGCTCAGCTGGTAAAGAATCCACCTGCAATGCAGGAGACCTCAGTTTAATTCCTGGTAGGGAAGATCTGCTAGAGAAGGGAACGGCTATCCACTCCAGTATTCTGGCCTGGAGGATTCCATGGACTGTACAGTCCATGGTGTTGCAAAGAGTCAGATGCAAAACTTTCCTGTGCTTTTTGGAAGTAGTCATCTGTCCGTCCAGGGTAAGCTTGTTTTCCCTGCAGGATGGTGCCATGGTTAAGAGCCTGAGTACTGGGGTCAGATTAGTCTGGGGTTAGAGGCTGGTTCTACCACTTGCCTTGGGCTATCAACCCCTCTGCCCCAGATTTCTCATCTATAAGCTGGGCATAACAATGTTCCTTTCTTCATAGAGGTGTGAAGTGTGACGTGTGTGTGTGATATGTAATAAGGATTCAGCAAAAGGGTGAACTACTGGGACTTCTGTGGTGGTTCAGTGGTTAGGACTTCGAGCTTCCAAAGGAGAGGGAGTCCCTGTATTGGATCCTTCGTCAAGGAACCAAGATCTCACATGCCACAAAATATGGCCAAAATAAAAGAAAGAAAGAAAAGATAAAGGATGAACTATTAATGGATTACGCTCACGTAGTCTAAAGTGCCCTTCTAAAAATTATGCTAGTTCCTGTATAGTGCTTGCTAAGTGTCAGGCACTGTCCTGAAGCGCTTGCTTACATGAATTTGTTTAATCCTCAGTAGACATCTATGAGGAAAGAACTGGTGCCAGTCCCATCTTACAGATGAGAAAACTGAGGCTGAGAGTTTTGAGTGACTTTCCTAAACTCACACAGTTGGCTAGGATTTGAACTCGAGAAAACCAGCTCTAGAATCAGTGCTATTAAGCACTGTTGTGTAAATTTAAATTCTCCTTGTGACTCCCCTCCAGGAATCTCTTCAGCCTTGCAGCCTATAGTGATGCCTCTCTGCTGAATTCCTAATGCATGTATTCAGCAGAATAAGTTTGTAATTGCTTAAGTCCTCATTGTTTTATATTTTTCAGTCCGTATATATTCTAGAAATTCCTTTGATTGCAAAGTTACTACATGTTAAAATGGGGAATCTTGAATACGGAAGCACCAAAGAAGAAAATAAACCTGGAGATAACTACTAGTCACATGTTATCTGTCCTCCTAATGTTATTTATAGATATTATACACATGACAATGTAAGATATAAATACACATTATATATTATAATAGCCATGTCATATATATAATTTTCTGTCCTGCTTTTCTTGCTTAACATTATAGTGTGACCATCTGCCTGTATCATTAAATATTCTAAGCCATCAGAGTGCAAACAGCTTAATTGTGTAGTTAGTTTTTGTCTGTGGAGGACATATTGTTTACTCTCTGTTTTTCAATGACTAATAAACATTTCTGCTATTAGATGGGTCAGAGGTCATGGCTTTAAAAAAGTTTTCTGGTCTGTATGCAAAATTGCCTGTCAGAGATTGCACCAGTTTCTTACCTCCACTGCAATAAAACAGTTTTATTAAAACTCCAGGTGTTTCACAGTCCTTGTTGACTACTTGTTCACTGTTCTTATTGACCAGTAATGTTTTGACCTGTCATTGCTGACATGATAGCTGAGTAGGGTGAGGGTTATGATTCAGGTTGCACTGAACACAAAGCACTTTTAGTAACAAGAACTTGGTGTTCCCTGAATGCTGATTTGGTTGACTTTTCAGGAGAGATGTGATAGGCTTTGTAGAATTCTAGGATTTAGGAACTGGAGAAGACGGTACAAATCGTTTAATATAGCCCTGTGGTTTGGAGATAAAGAAAGTAAGACACAGGTTAAGTAACCTGTCCAAGTTCTTAAAACTGGTTAGGAGCAGAATGAGTGTTAGCTTTCTGGTTTTCAAGCTCACTGAGTTTTCACTGTCTCACACTGTTTTTCATTTCCCTCGATTACGCATCTTACATATCACCATCTGGCTTCCCGACGTGCCTGACCAAATGTGAGAGTAGAGTGTGTGACCACAGGACAAGGGAGTCGATGCCTGCCCCCCTGGGACTGAGGAAAGGATTCTGATTAACCTCATCAGACTCTCCAGCTTTGCCACCACTTAATTTCCCCTTCTCCACTTAGGATGTGCTTCCCTGGTGGCTCAGATGATAAAGAATCTGTCTGCAGCGTAGGAGACCCAGGTTCGATCCCTGGTTGGGGAAGGTCCCCTGTAGAAGGAAATGGCAACCCACTTCAGTACTCTTGCCTGGAGAATTCCATGGACAGAGGAGCCTGGCGGGTTACAGTCCATGGGATCTCAAAGAGTCAGGCACGACTGAGTGACTAACACTTTCACTTTTCTTTTCCCCACTTAGAGCTTCTCAGGTGCCAGTGTTTAACTCAGATAAAACGGAAAGGGTGCGAAGAGGATAGGGACCAGAAATGTGGCCTGACTCTGACAGAGGCCTCAGAGTCTGTGAGGTTATTCAGAGTGCCTGGTGCTTGGAAACGGCTTTCCTTAGGGCTTATGGACGCTGATGGTGGCTGCAGTGTTTGGCTGAGTGGCCCTTCTCATCTTCTTCCATGGTGTTGAGAAAAGCTGGGTGTGCAGCCGACCCACAGAAGCTGGCTCAGCTGGACTGGCCCTTGTCTTGGAAACTGGTTCTGGGAGACTTCATCTTTACGCAGTTTCATTCTGTAGGTTTGGAAGCGTGGAAGTCTCTCTTGCCCTCAGTCTTTTTGCATTTCTCTTAAGAGCACTTGGTTCCCCAGGAGGATCTGGGTAGCATGGATTACTCTCTGTATGTCGATGCTGTGGGATGAAAAATAAATGCAATGAATTTTTGCAGTTCACATCTTTTTTCTTTTTTTTAAATTGTGATAATGAAGCTGTAAAAAGGTTAGGAAATTCAAGGCTGGAAACACATGTTAAATACTTATCTCACCTTTATTGCTGATCATATTGACTAAAATTACCAAGGCAAAATGTTTTCTTACTTAGTCTCAGAACAGCCGACCTTTATCACCTTGTTCTTCACAAAGAACAAAAGATGTTATCAACATAGTATAAGAATTTATCTTGATAGGTTAAAATTTTCATATAAAAACAATAAAAAAAGAACCCTTTTTTGAAAGCCTTCAGCCTTTGGGGGAAGGTGAATGTCTTAATTCTATTTAATATGCTTGTGGATGAGAAGCACAGAAAAGGAACTTTTAAAAGATGATTCTGTCCCATTTATCTTTTAGGAATGTATTTTAATTTTTAAACATCATTGAAATGATAGTAAATGTGGACTTAAAATTTTGACACAAGAACCCACTTTCCCTTTCTTTTGCTTGTTCATTCACTCATTCATTATTTCATCCAACGAATATTTGTTAACAGGCCTACTATGTGACAGGCGTTGTGTAAGGCACTGGGGATAAAGCTGTGAACAAAATGTAGATTTTGCTTTCATGGAGTTTATAGAAGTCTTCTGGGCAAAAAGTCAAGTCTTTCTGGAAAGACTTCCTAGTAGTGGAGCCATGTAAGTCGAGACCTGAGGGGTGAGAAGAAATCTGAAGACAGTGCCTACTATGAATAGATCTGGAGGTGCAAGGGCAAGTGAGGCTGCATAGACACTGTGTTGAAGAAGGCAGGCCGTGGACGTATTCAGGTTTAATTGCAGTCTTCATCTCAGAAACAAAAACCGTTTGCTATTACTGGGTTAATCAAAAAGTTCATTCAGGTTTTTTTCAGTAAGATGTTATGGAAAAACCCAAACGAACTTTTTGGCCAAGCCAATATTTTAAAACTGAAGCATTGTTTAAAGCTTAAGTTGTGGCCAGACTTCACCGGCTGGAGGAGTAGATTCCAAGGCTTGGCTTACAGTCACAAAAATATTCTTTTTGGTCTCCTCTTCATCAGCTCTGGCAGCTCCAGCTGCCCTGTGCCTCGCCAGTTGTTCCTTTAGTTTGAAAACTGCATGGTGATTCTCTAGGTTGGCAGTTCTGATTAGAGTGGATTATTTCGACTCAGAAGCCAGGAGGAAATCACCCAGGACTGCTTTGTGGCACAGTACTGTAGACTGGCTGTGTCTTGGCCCCTGGAGGGCTGTCGTGAGCGACGTGGGCTGAGAAGCAGCAGAACTGCCTGCAGGTGTGTTGGGAAGAAGGGCTTCTGAAACAGGATGCTCTACCTGTGGAAGCAGCTCTCAGAGAAAAGCGCCCGCTGGAGCAGGGTGTGGACTCACAGAAGGAAAAGGTAAAGTTCAAGGTCATCTAGTCAGTGTTCTCTGAACTTCTTAGACTAGCGACGTGGGCTGAGAAGCAGCAGAACTGCCTGCAGGTGTGTTGGGAAGAAGGGCTTCTGAAACAGGATGCTCTACCTGTGGAAGCAGCTCTCAGAGAAAAGCGCCCGCTGGAGCAGGGTGTGGACTCACAGAAGGAAAAGGTAAAGTTCAAGGTCATCTAGTCAGTGTTCTCTGAACTTTCTTAGACACTTTGTTTTTCCCTCCCAACAAAATCTTCTTTGGAAATCTAGGCTGTAAATCTGATAAAAGCAATGAATTGACACCTTAGAGAGTTTTAATATTCATTATTTTCAAATGCCTGAAGCAGTGCTTTTCCCTAGAGCTCTTGGGTTCTGGACAAGCAGAGCCTGAAGAAGAGCGGGGAGTAACAGCTTGCTGTTACTAGTGCTTGCAGCAAGAGCCACTGTAGATAGGTGCCGCGTCTCAGCTCCCTTGTAGCCCTGTGAGGCAGGCATGGTGTTGGTTATCTCTGTCTTACAGATGAGGCATTAGGCTTAATCTCCTGCTCAAGATCGCATAGCTAGTAAGTGATGGGAGCTGGACTTAAACCCAGGTCTTCCTGATCTCCTTCAACCAGGTCTTCGTAAACCAGGCAGGTTTAAGCTGGCTTAAAACTCAACATTCAGAAAACGAAGATCGTGGCATGAGATCCCATCACTTCAAAGTGACAAACTTTGTCTTCTTGGGCTACAAAGTCACTCAGATGGTGACTACAGCCGTGAAACTAAAGGACGCTTACTCCTTGGAAGAAAAGCTTTGACAGTGTATTAAAAAGCAGAGACATCACTTTGCCAACAAAGTTCGATACAGTCAAGGCTATGGTGTTTCCAGTAGTCGTGTATGGATGTGAGAGTTGGACCATAAAGAAGGCTGAGTGCCGAAGAATTGATGCTTTTGAACTGTGGTGTTGGAGAAGACTCTTGAGAGTCCTTGAGTCAGCAAGGAGATCCAATCAGTCAATCCTAAAAGAAATCAATCCTCAATATTCATTGGAAGGACTGGTTCTGAAGCTGAAGCTCCAATATTTTGGCCACCTGATGGACTCGTTGGAAAAGACCCTGATGCTGGGAAGGATTGAGGCAGGTGGAGAAGAGGGTGACAGGTGGTTGGATAGCATCATCAACTCAATGGAGATGAGTTTGAGCAAACTCTGGGAGATAGTAAAGGACAGGAAGCCCGACGTACTGCAGTCCATGGGGTCGCAGAGTTGGACATGACTGAACGACTGAACAACAACTCCGTGACTAACCAGCCAAGGCCCTTAGTCACAAATCTAATGGAATTTCAGCACTTGATGCTACAACATGTAGTCTTAACCTTACTGAGATCACATGTGTGGCCAGTGCCCATACTGGGCTTGGGACCAGGAATTCTGACCCCTGGCCTGGTGTTCTTGGTGTGTACCGTTGTGACAGCTGCTCTGGAAATACCAGAGTGATAGTTGATGGATGAGCTAGTTTCCTGGAAACACAGTTCCTTTAAAACAAAAGGTAGTAGTTCTAGGACACATGTGCTTCTTTTCACGTGGCTTAGTAACAGTGCTTTTGAAAGGGAGATGAGCCTGCATTAAGGCAGAGGGGGGATATCTCTATTTCTCTCTCCTCCTTTACTCTTTTGCTGTAGTTGGACAACTCAAAAACTCTTTGAAAAGGGTTTAATTTTAAAGTGAACAAGTTATTAGCTAGGTTAATTTGTTTTATTCTGCAGGCTGTTGGTATGTGTGTATGTATATGTGTATTTAAAATTACCCAAATTTATTTTTATGTGATATTTTTATATAATATTTTATATAATTTTAAATATATAATATATAATATTTTAGATAATAAATTACCTAAATTTATTAAGTAATGTCAAGCTAAACACATTGATTCACTGGTGGCACAGTGGTGAAAAAATCCACCTGCCAACACTGGAGACATAAGTTCAATCCCTAGGTTGGGAAGATCCCCCGAGGAGGGCATGGTACTGCACTCCAGAATTCTTGCCAGAGAATCCCATGGACAGAAGAGCCTGGTGGGCTACAGTACATGGTATTGCTGAAGGGTCAGATGCGACTTAGGGACTAAACAACAACAATCTAAGCACATAAAATAAAAGCCAGTTTTGTAT
The DNA here is from genome assembly GCA_006408675.1 of Madoqua kirkii. Classification (NCBI taxonomy): domain Eukaryota; kingdom Metazoa; phylum Chordata; class Mammalia; order Artiodactyla; family Bovidae; genus Madoqua; species Madoqua kirkii. Next base: position 9,383 of record SJYC01080158.1, read on the forward strand.
TAATTCTTTTTTTAAAGATTTTTTTTTTACATGGACCATTTTTAGTCTTTATTGAGTCTGTTACAGTATTACTTCTGTTTTATGTTTTGGTTTTTTTGGCAGCGAGGCATGTGGGATCTTAACTCCCCCACCCAGGGATCGAACCTATACTCCCTGCTACGTTAGAACATGAAGTCTTAACCACCAGATCACCAGGGATGTCCCTGACTTAATTATCAACATTCATTTGGGAGTCATTTAGAACTATAAAAGACTGAATATTGGATGATGTTCATTCTCTATTCAAAGGCTTGTAACATCTTAAAATTTTTTTGTTTTATAAAAATCTTTTTTTCTTAGTGTCTTTAGTGGCTCAGAGGTTAAAAGCATCTGCCTGCAATGCAGGAGACTTGGATTTGATCCCTGGGTCGGGAAGATCCCCTGGAGAAGGAAATGGTAACCCACTCCAGTATTCTTGCCTGGAGAATTCCATGGACGGAGGAGCCTGGTGGTCTACAGTCTACGGGGTCGCAAAGAGTCGGGTATGACTGAGCAGTACTAACTTAGTAACCCTAGGTAGGTAGTTTGCTGTAGTTGACCGACTGCGGTGGTGTCCATTGCAGGTCATCTTGTGGGGCATGCTCTGACATGGAGCAGTTTGTCTGCACCCTGGGCGGGGGGAGGAGGCGGCGCTGGCAGAGGGAGTTAGCAGGAGGAAGGCTTCTGTGACGTCTGCACAAAGGCCTGGGCTGACCCTGCAGAGGCTTTGAGCTGTCCTGATTTGGGGGCAAAGGGGTCACACCCTCTCTAAGTCCAGGCATGACTGTGGGCTGCCTTAAGGGGAGGGCATACCCTTGGGCAAAGTGGCTGTCTTCAGCAGAGAACAATTTCTGGAGAGGGCTGACAGCCAGCAGCACTCCTAGCAGATGAAAAAACAAATCTTTCAGGCCCAGAGAGACTGGGTGGATGTCACGGCATCTAGCTCCGTGCTGTTAACTGTTCAAATTCACTAAAAGGGTAGGGGAGGCAGAGCAAAGCTCATCACAATCTCTATGTGACGAATATGGATTTAAGGTAGATGGGGAGTTGTATGATATGTAAACTGTTAGCAAATCCAGTTTTCCCCTCTGTGTTTGTGTGTGTGTGTGAAGAAAGTTTGATACTTAAACCTGTAAAAATAGAACCGCTTTAAAAATACAATTTACCTAATTCATGGTGTGATTTATTCTAGTATTAAATTATAAATCTGGCTAAGCCACAGATCCTTAAACTGCTCACAGAGGAATGTGCTCTGTATTATAATTATCCGAGGAAAAGTCTGGCAGCATGCTGCATGGGGAAGATGAGCACGGTCTACAAAAATTTTATAAAACCTGGAGCCAAATTGCAGAGTCTAGTCCATAGGGGAATTTCATGTAAAGATTAATGACCTGAGTTTTTCATTTATAATATTGCATGGTTTTATATCTCATAAACAGTTACAGAGAAAAATATGCAGTTACGTTTTAATTTGCTAATTTAAATTGTGTACAGAAAGTTACTGTAGACATCCAAGTGAATTTATGACCTATTCCTTGCAATATTGATCGGTATACACCATATGAAAAAGAAAACACAAAAAGTATTTGGAATCAGCATTCTTGGTAATGCATCTTTCAGTAGATAACATAGCCCCTGTCTTAGAACTAGTGATGAATTGGGATATTTTGAACGGCTTGTGTTTAGTGGGGTTTTCTTTCTTTTTAAGGGATTCCCTGGTGGCTCAGATGGTAAAAGCATCTGTCCGCAATGCGGTAGACCCAGGTTCGATCCCTGGATTGGGAAGATCCCCTGGAGAAGGAAATGGCAACCCTCTCCAGTACTCTTGCCTAGAAAATTCCATGGATGGAGGATCCTGGTGGGCTACAGTCCATGGGGTCGCAAAGAGTCAGACATGACTTCACTTTCACTTTTCTTTCTTTTTACAGGTAGGATAATCGGTATTGTTAATCTTTCTAGTATATGTTGGAATTACTAACCAATTGCACTTCACTTGCATAAGCTAGACCTTGTGTCAGCAGGGACATGACATAGCGTCCCCAGCGACTGAAACCCAAGGTTTTTCTAGGCTCTTGGATGCATTGTAGTAGAGCTAGTGGTAAAGATTCTGCCTGCCAGTGCAGGAGACGTGAGAGACCTGGGCTTGACCCCTGGGTCGGGAAGATCCCCTGGAGGAGGGCATGGCAACCCACTCCAGTATTCTTGCCTGGAGAATCCCTATGGACAGAGGAGCCTGGTGGGCTAGAGTCCATAGGGTTGCATAAAGTTGGACACGACTGAAGCGACTTAGCATGCATGCATGCAGCCATGACTTGTGGTTTCAGCTTCTTCAAGCCATCATTTTGCCTAGTCCCAAACTTTAACCTCCCTTAAAGTTGGATTTGTGATTGGTACAAGTTCCACGACACGTTCTGTGGACCTTATGGTAAAACAAGCAAATGGAGGTGTTTCATTAGGGGCTGGAATGCAGGGAATCACATCCTATTTTTAATCCACACGCACTTCTCATTTGCTCAGATGACCTATTTCCCCATGTGACCCTCAGATACATTCCTGTGTAACTGTGATATTAGTGAAGGAGCCTGTCCTTGGTGCAGCCCTTCCTGACCATGGTTCCCTCTCTGGACCACAGCTACAAGCTGACTCCTCCTCTCTTCCATCCAGTATTTCCAGTCCTGCCAGTCCTCCACACTCTGCCTCTTGTTAATGCCACTCTTGACTTTTCTTTAAGCATCAGTTTCTTCATCAGTAAACTGAGTGTGGCGGTCGCTGTCTCACTGGGTGGTTGTGAGAATTGCAGTCTAATGTGGTGCCAGCCCAGATAGGTGCCTAACAGATGACAGCGTGGGGCTGAGCACGCTGCAGCCTTTCTGGTGGCTGGCACTGTTCCTCACCAGCACAATCATGGCCCTCACAGTAGCTGCTCATCCCCCAAGGCTTGGGGCTGGATCTTATCAGATGCTGTACACTGCACATCTTGGGCAGTGGATAAATGCTTCTTGAATAACCATGAATAACATCAGATGCCATCCCTACCCTCAAGGAGACCAGAGTCTGCTTCTGAAATAAGTACAGCACAAGGCAGAAACTGTATCATCACATGGAGATATAATGAAATGAAGAGGTTCAGAGCAGAAAGATATGAATCAGAGAGGTTGAAGATAGGTGCTTAGTAGGCATTCAGCATAATGCTTTTGATTCTGGCAACCAAAGCTTTGGGGGATGCTGAAAGTTTTTGCTAGATTCTTCTGGGCATGTTATATTTCTACTGTGAATTCTACCCTTCGATTTTTAATGACAGCTTGTTCTTTGAACTGTGCATGTAACTGGCGTGGACAGAGTGCTCTTTTTTTAGCCCGAGCAGATGGAATTAGATCTGAGGGCATCTGTTTGAGCCATCCAAGTCCTTCTGACACTTTTGCAACCGTTTACTGTGTGTATCTGTTGTTTACATTGGGTGTGTGGTTATGCTGAGCATATGCTAATTTCATGTGCTTGGTTGTGGTTAGTGGGTAGATAATTTGAACATTTTTGCTTTAAAAAATTTTTCATTGTGTAGTTATTCTCCTTAGTGGCTTTGAAAAGATTCTTTCTCCAGAGAGAGAGCCAAATGAGAGTTTCTTATTTTTAATCACATTTTGGGGGCTGGCATGTTCCGTGTGGTGGTCCCCCCACGTCTGTCCTATCAGTGGGATTTGGGAGAGGAGTCAGAGGGGCTGTGCTCAGACCGTGGCTTGCTTGATTCCCCCGGAGGCACCGGTCCTTTGATCTTCTACTGGTGTAGCTCCTCTGATCTCTTATTCTGTGAAGGGTTTGTGTCTATGTATGATGGATGTTTCACTGACCCAAGTAAGTGGAAGATTTTCTCCAGCCTTTAAATGTATTGCTTTCCTTGTTCCTTCAACACACACACACACACACACACACACACACGATTTTCTCCAGCCTTTAAATGCATTGCTTTCCTTATTCTTTCAACACACACACACACACACACACACACACACACACACGTGGTAAGGACATTTCAGAGGCATTTGACCTTTAATGGATCTGAAGTGCTGACAGGTGGTTTCGCTGGTGAGACTCCATCTTTGTTTCTCCTGGACTTGACTCCTGTCTCCCGAGAGGGGAGCACTCCGCCTCTCCTTGAAACAAGCATCTGATTTCACGGAGTTTTGTACTCTGGCTCTCATTGTCACTTCCCTTTTTTCCCTTGAAGGAGAAGAAAAACTCTCAACTGTGTATAGAGTAAATTAAATTATGAGGAAACTAGTCTGTGGAGTTAAAACAAGGTGAAGCGAGCCTTTGGCCCAGAATCTAAGCCTGATGTGGTGGGCAGTCTAACCGAGACTCACAAACACATTAGTCACTTTGATACACTGTTGCATTGACTCGTTGCCCCAGGGCTGGCTGGTGGACTGAGTTGCTCAAGTCAGCTAGTAATTTTGACCAAACCAATGAATAATTATAGTTTTGTGCAGGCAGCAAATATAGACTCCGGATTCTGTTAGACCAAAGGAGATGTTATTGTGGCATAGCCCTGTAAAAGATGTAACTCTGGCATTAGAGCAGCCCTTTACTTTGTTCTTACTTTAGGGCTTCAGTTCTCAGAAGGCATAATAGAAAAAGATGGTGGCAACATTTCTCGTTTTGTTTTTGTTGTTTGTTTTGGCCATGTGATGTGAGGAATCCTAGTTCCCTGACCAGGGATCGAACCCGCAACCCTTGCATTGGAGACTCGAAATCTTAACCAACTGGACCTCCAGGCAAGTCCTGTGGCAACTTTTTATTCTCTCAAAAATCAAGATATGAACATGTGAAAGATTCTCTGGTGCTAAAGACAGTACATATATTTTAAATGCACTTTAATAATAAGAAGAAGGAGCATATCTTTATAAGCCCTCAGAACTAAATATGATCAGATTTAAAGCTTCAATTTTCACAGAAAGATTTCTCACAGAAAGACCTGGGCATGAACAATTCATATGGCAGAGCAAGAAGTTAGTGTTCCTAATTCTTCTCTCAGTTTATTAGAGAAATACTCATATTAGCAAGACCAGGTCTACCTGAAACGCAAATATTTGCATTTGTTTGGTTCCTACTCACATTTAAGGCATCTTTTTCCAGAGTATGTTTATTACCAAACTGCTAATTGACAGTGTTTGTATGCTATATCTGTGGATATGAATTTCAAATATTTTAGAACCAGAGCATATCTCTAAACATGCTTACTTAATTGAAAAAAAAAATCTGTTCTTAATTTTACTTGAGTTGTCTCCCGAATGCTTCCCCTGTTAGGTCCTTTTTCTGTGAAAGCAGGATGTACAATTTACTTGGAACTTAGGGCAGATTTGCTGTGTGGTTGATAATTGTGAAGCTCCTCCAAGGTCGTTACTCTGAAGAAGGCTCCATATTGTGTGGTAACGTCAGCCACTGTATGTATCCTTGACCAAAAAATGAAATAAAATCAGAAAGAGCAAGAGAGGGCAGCAGTTTGGAAGGTTTGGATGCTTTCTGAGTTCATTGTTGGGGAGCCGTAGAGGTGTACATGTGCATACCTGCTGGTTCCTTGCTGGGCCCAGTTCCCACCTGCCTCTCATGGTATGAGGCTCACACTGTGCTGAAAGCAATTCTTCCAACTGAGGAAACGTGTTACTGTTTATACAGCCTGACCCAAATGCCTGCCGCTTGTTGGCTGCTCAGCTATGTCTCCAGCTTAATGAGGAAAGTAGGTTGACTTCTATTGAGTGCATTGCTAAAGGGGTGTTCTGAGGAACTGTGAGTCTTTGTATGTCTTGCTTTATATACTGACATTAGAGCTTATCAACAGGTAAGTTCTATTCCTGTAGTACAGAATCAGTTTATCAATTTTTGATAACCCTGCAGGGCATAGAATGGGAATGAATATTAGGCATATATGTTAATAGTATATATAGCATTATTCTTGCAAAAAAAAAAGTGGCCAAATTGTTCTTTTGCTTCCATATCCTCTTCTCACTGTCTTTGATTTTAAGTGGTTAATTAGCTCTTAAGTGCAGGATGCTTTTCAGGGAAAAGGAGGAACTTCTGTCTACTCCTCTTCTTGCCCCTAGATTTCTCCTGGAAGCTCCAACTCTAGGGAGAAATAATGCCAAATGCAAAGTTTACTCAATTTAAAACACTGTCTTCAATTTCTCTTCTCTTGCTTTTGCTTTCTCTTTCTTTCCCCTCTGTACACAAGTCATGGATACACACATATTAATTGAGCAGAGAAGAGTTTTAATTAAAGAAGTATGGATATCCTGAAACCATTCAAATCTGTGCCAGTCACTCCAGAGGCAAGTGGAGATAATTGAAGCAGAATATGGGAGAGTTGTGAGCTACCCAGCGGAGGGTTATAGGTGAATCAGTGCCCTTCTACACCATGAAGACCGCCTTTCTGCAAGTCTGCTCGGGGGGCTGGCAGCCATCCAGTCACTATAAGCCACCCTTGTTGTGACAGAGGAACTGCTTAATATAAGTTGTTATAATTTTTACTTTTATTCTTGGACGGGCATTGCAATAAGATGAAATGCTATACCCCAAGCAGAAATTGCAAATGACACGTGGCTCTTCTATTGTGGGATCTCTGAAAAAATAGCAACTAATGATTAGCATTTACATCTTTGCGCAGAGCTAGACGTTTATGCGCGCGTGTATAGACGTGCACCTCTCGGTCCATGAGAGGGAGAGAGAATAGGCACCTATCACGGAGGTGGAGCAGTGCTTCACTCAGGGGTAACCAGTCTCTTACCAGGTTCTGTTTCAGCACTCCACAGAATGATGCTTGTGGCAAAACGAGGCTTCAGAACAGTGAGCTCTGCTGTCAGTGAGTTGTTGTTATTGTTTAATGGCTAAGTCATGTCCAGTTCTTTGCGATTCCCTGGGCTGTAGCCTGCCAGGTGCCTCTGTCCATGGGATTTCCCAGGTGAGACTACTGAAGTGGATTGCCATTTTCTTCTCCAGGGGATCTTCCAGATCCAGGAATTGAACCAGCATCTCCTGCACTGGCAGGTGGATTATTTACCAGTGAGACCCCGTGGAAGCCATGCTGTCAATGAGCATCATACTTTACAAAGAGGAAGTTTAAGAAGCTTACTTACAGGTGTATAATAATCTTTGGTTTTTCAGGGAAAATGATAGTTTGAAAGGTTTTGTACAAGTAGAAAAAAATGCTATAAAAAGGCCAAATAGTTTTGAAAAGTTGTTGGGAATGATGGTGACGCTGCTCCAGGATAACTATAGCAAATTGCAGTGCTGAAGCTTTTTTTGAAGAGAAATCTTGATAGGGAGCTATATTTACTTTGACTGATTTTGTTTTTTCTCAGAAAGAGGTTCTCAAAAATTATTGAAAACCTTATTTATGCTTTTCTAATATGTCATTTTCACCCATATTTATTCCATCAGAGTTAACAACTTACGTGCTATGAATCAAGTTCATTTTCCTTTGTGTGTTTTCTGTTTAATACTTTTCAGACATTTTGTGGTCCCTGTAATTGATTCAAATGGCATATCACATTAATGTATCACATTAATGTACTCTTGTATGCCTTCTCGTACCCACCAGGCTGTATATAGTCACTGTGCAGGCTTTTCCCTTTCCCAGAGAGACAGAGGCTTCGAGTCCACGGTAACTGCTACACTTAAGCTGAGCTTACGTACTTACCTTTTTGTTTTCCATGTTCTTTTGCTTTTGTTAATTAAACATGTTTCCACCCAAGTAGTCCACAATCATGGTACCAAATTCCAAAAGTAAAGAAGGGTGCACAGTGAAAAGCAAGTCTCCCTGCCTCTCTGTCCCTAGCCACCCAGTGCCCCTCTGCTGGGGAAGCCGCCTCAGGGTCTTTATGTGTCTCCACAGAGATGAGCATGCCTTGGCGAGCATTTAGAGCAACACATGCCTTTTTTTCTTACACAAATGGTGACATAATATACCTGCTGCTCTGTATATATCCTGGCAGCCTTTCCATATCGGTTCATTCAGAACTGCAATCTTTTAAAAAACTTTAAAGCAATTTTTAATTGAATTATGTATGTTATAGGTATTCAACATAGTGATTCACTGTTTTAAAGGGTACATTCCATTTATAGTTGTTATAAAATACTGGCTCTATTCCCCATGTCATACAATATATCCTTGTGGCTTATTTTATATGTAATAGTTTGTACTTCTTAATCCTTTACCCCATATTTCCCCTCCCCCCTTCCATTTCCTCACTGACAACCACAAGTTTGTTCTCTGTATCTGTGAGAGTGCTTCTTTTTTTCTAATATTTATTAGTTTGATTCCACAAGTGATATATTTAATACAGTATTAGTATTTCAGATTCCACATACAAGTGATATGTTTAATACAGTATTAGTCTTTCTTTTTCTTACTTCACTGAGCATAATACCCTTCAAGTCCATCCATGTTGCCACAAATGGCAAAATTTCATTCTTTTTAATGGCTGAGTAGTATTCCATTGTGTATAGATACCCATCTTCTTTATCCATTCATCTGTTGATGGACTTAGGTTACTTCCATTCCTGGGCTGTTTTTTTGATGTTGAATTGTATGAGCTGCTTATATATTTTGAATATTAACCCCTTTTCATATCATTTGCAAATGTTTTCTCTCATTCAGTAGGTTGTCTTTTCATTTTGTTGCTGGTTTTCTTTGCTCTGTGAAAGCGTTTAGCCTGTATTAGGTCCCATTTGTTTATTTTTGCTTGTATTTCCTTTGCTTTAGGAGCCAGATCCAAAATAATATTGCTGCAATTTATGTCAAAGAGTGTTCTGCCTATGTTTTCCTCTAGAAGTTTTATGGTTTCTGGTCTTACATTTAGTCTAAAATCCATTTTTAGTTTATTTTTGTATATGGTGTTATAGAATGTTCTAATTTTGTTCTTTATGTGTAGCTGTCTAGTTTTCCAGCACCACTTATTTGAAGAGACTGTCCTTTCTCCACCATATATTCTTGCCTCCTTAATCACCGATTAATTGACCATAGTGCCTAGGTTTATTTCTGAACTTTCTATCTTGTCCCATTGATCAGTGTTTAACGTGCTTTTACACATACTATTTTGGTTACTATAGTTTTGTGGTATAGTCTAAAGTCAAGGAGTGTGATTCCTCCAGCTCTATTCTTTCTAAAGATTGTTTTGGCTATTCAGGGCCTTTTGTTTCCACAAACAATTTGAGCTTATTTGTTCTAGTTCTGTGAAAAATGCCACTGGTATTTTTGATAGATATTGCATTGAATCTGTAGATTGTCTTGAGTAATATGGTCATTTAAATTATTAATTTAATTTATTGAATTAATTTAATATATTAATTAATTATAATTATATTAATTCTTCTAATCCAAGAAGAATGCCCACCTTTCCATCTCTTAGTGTTGTCACATTCTTTCATCAATGTCTTATAGTTTTTTGAGTATTGGTCTTATACCTCCTTAGGTAGATGTATTCTTAGATACTTTATTCTTTTTGACGCAATGGTAAATGAGATTGTTCCCTTAACTTTTCTCTTTTTATATTTCATTGCTTTTGTATATAAATGCAACAGATACCTGTATATTAATTTTGTATTCTGCAGCTTTACCAGATGAGCTCTAATGGTTCTCTGGTGGCGTCTTGTGAATTTTCTGTGTGTAGTATCATGTCATATGAAAACAGTGACACTTTTCCTTCTTCCTTTCCAATTTGAATTTCTTTCATTTCTTGTCTGATTGCTGTGGCTAAGATTGCCAAAACTATGTTAAATAAAACTGGTGAGGTTGGGCAATTTTGTCTTATTCCTGATTTAGAGAAAATACTTTCAGTTTCTCACCACTGAGTTTGGTATATTACCTGTGGGTTTGTCATATATGACCTTTCTTATGTTGAGGAATGTTCCCTCTATGCCCACTTTCTGGAGTGTTTTTTTTTTTTAAACATAGATGGATTTTACATTTTGTTGAAAGCTTTTTCTGCATCTATTGATATGATCATATGGTTTCTGTTCTTCACTTTATTAATATGGTGCATCCCATTGACTGATTTGCAGGTACTGAAAAAATCATTGCCTCCTGGGGATGAATCCCACTTAATCATTGTTATGATCCTCTTAATGAATTGTTGAACTCAGTTTGCTGATATTTTGCTGAGGGTTTTTGCACCTATGTTCATCAGTGATATTGACCTGTAATTTGTATGTGTGTGATATCTTTGTTTTTGGTATGAGGGTGTTATCTCATAGAAAAAGTTTGAAAATGTTCCTCTGTAATTTTTCAGAAGAGTTTCAAAACAATATGTGTTATCTCTTCTTTGAATGTTTAGTAGAATTCACCTGTGAAGCCATCTGGTCCTGGATTTTTGTTTGTTGGGGGTTGTTACCTATTCAGTTTCGTTACTGGAAATTAGTTTGTTTATATTTTTCTTTCTTCCTTGTTCAGTCTCAGGAGATGGTAACTTTCTAATAATTTGTCCATGTCTTCTAAGTTATCTATTTCATTGGCTTACAGCTGTTTGTTATATTCTCTTATGATCCTTTATATTTCTGTGGTGTTGGCTGTAACTTCATCTTTTTCATTTCTGATTTTATTCACTTGGGCCCTCTCCCTTTTTCTTCGTGGGTCTGGCTAAAAGTTTGTTAATTTTGTTTATCTTTTCAAAGAACAGCTTTTAGTTTCATTGATCTTTTATATTTTGGTCTTTATTTCACTTATTTCCCCTCTGATCTTTATGCTTTCTTTCCCTTTACTAACTTTGGAATTCATTTGTTCTTTTTTACCAAGTCCAGTTAAGTGTAAGGTTAGGTTGTTTATTTGAGAATTTTCTTGTTTCCTAAGGTAAAGTTGTATCACTGTAAACTTCCCTCTTAGAACTGCTGTTGCTGCATCTCAAAAGTTTTGGATTGTAATGCTTTCATTTTATTGAAATGAAATGCCTCTAGATATTTTTTTATTTCTTCTTTGATTTTTTTCATTGATTTATTGATTATTTAGAGCATACTGTTTAGCCAACACGTTTGTGGGTTTTGCAGTATTTTTTTTTTGTAGTTTATTTCTAGCCTTGTGGTCGGAAGAGATGCTTAATATGATTTCAGTTTTCTTAAATTTATTGAGTCTGTTTTGTTCATAATATGTGATGGATCCTGGAGAGTTTTTCGTGTAGTTGAAAAGAATGTGTATTCTGCTGCTTTTGGGTGAAATGCCCTCTATTTATCAGCTAAAGTGCTATTTAAGGTCAGAGTTTCCTTACTGATTTTCTGTCTGGATGATCTATCCATTGATGTAAGGGGGCTGTTAAAGCAAAGTCTTCTACTATTATTGTGTTGAGGTCAAGTTCCTCTTTTATGTCTATTATTTGCCTTATGTATTGAGGTTGGTTGTGTGTATATTTAGTTTTTATATCTTCCTCTTGGATCGACCCCTAAACATCATGTAGTGTCTTTCTTCGTCTCCTGTTACAGTCTTTATTTTAAAGTCCATTTTGTCTAAGTATTGCTGCTCTGGCTTTCTTTTGAGTTCCATTTGTGTGGAATAGTTTTCCTACCCTCTCACTATTAGTCTGTGTGTTTAGATCTAGTGAGTCTCTTATAGGCGGCAGAGCTATGGGTCTTGTTTTGTTTTATCCATTCAGTCACTCTCTTTCTTTTGATTGGAGCATGTAGTTCATTTACGTTTATGGTAATTATTGTAATGTGTCTTCTTACTGCCATTTTGTTAATTGTTCTGGTGGTGTTCTGTATATCTTGCCCTCCCCCTTCTTTTTTGTTCTCTTCCCTTGTGATTTGATGACTTTCTTTAGTGTTATGTTGGATTCCTTTTTCTTTTTTGAGTGTTTATCTATTATAGATCTCTGGTTGGTTGTTGCCATGTGTTTTTATGTAGAAATCTCTCTATATACATGATAGCTTTAAATTGCAATTAAATTAAAATCACAATTTCAATTGCATTAAAAAAACCTTGCATTTGTATTCCCTTCCCCTTGTGATTACTGTATTTGATACTATGCTTTGCAGCTGTTTTGCGTGTCTCTTTTGCTGATTGTGGTTATAGATTATTTTACTACTTTTGTCCCTTTACCTGTCTACTATCTTTGTATGTGGATGATTACCTACCTTTACTGTATGTTTACCTTTACTGATGAGCTTCTTCATTCCATAATTTTACTGTTTCTAGTTGTAGCCTTCTTTTTTTTTTGCCTAGAGAAATTTCTTTAGCATTTGTTGTAAAGCTGTTTTGGTGGTGTTGAACTGTTAGCTTTTGCTTGTCTGTAAAGCTTGATTTTTCCATCAAATCTGAATGAGAGCCTTGCTGGGTAGAGTATTCTTGGTTGTAGATTTTTTCCTTTAAACATATCATGCCATCCCTTCTGGCCTGCAAAGTTTCTACTGAAAAATCAACTATAGCTATAAAAGAGTTCCCTTATATGTTACTTTTTGCTTTTTACTTTGCTTCTTTTACTGCTCTCTATCTTTTTCTCATTTAATTAATATGTGTCTTGATGTGTTTCTGTTTGGCTAATCCTTTGTGGGCCTCTGTGCTTCTTAGATTTAGGTGACTACTTCCTTTCCAGTGTTATGGAAATTTTAAGTTATGTCTTCACATATGTTCTCAACCCTGTTCTCTCTCTCTTCTCTTTCTGGAACCCCTGTAATGTGAATATTATTGCACTTGACCTTCCTCCAGAGATCTTTTATACTGTGCTCATTTCTTGTAATTCTTTTCTCTTTCTTTTTTTTCTGTTCAGCAGCAGTGATTTCCACTGCTCTGTCTTCCAACTCACTGATTCATTCCTTTGTATCATTTATTCTGCTCTTGAATCCTTCTAGTATATTTTTTCATTTCAGTTATTTTATTTTTCATCTCTGTTTTGTTTTTCTTTGTATTTTTTAACTCTGTTAAAAACTTCTAATTTCTCATTCTGTACATCCATTCTCCTGAGCCGTTTGACCATCTTTATGACCCTGAACTGTTTCTAGGGCAGATTGCCTGTTTCAGGCTTACTTAGTTCTTCTTCTGGGGTGTTATTTAGCTTCTTCGTTTGGAACATATTTCTCTGCTACCTTATTTTTGCTAAGTTACTATTTGTATCTTGATGTATGTGGTAGGTTGGGTACATTTTTCGCCTTGGAGAAGTGGCCCTCTACAGGAGACATTCTGTGTGCCCCAGCAGTGCATGCCCCAAGCTCTACGCTCTAGGGGTTCCCCGTCGTGAGGGCTGCATGGGATCTTTCTCTTGGGGCAGGTTGATTGTGTGGGCAGTCTGCTAGGCTTGCTTGACTCCTGGCCCAGTTGGTTGCCAAGCCCTGCCTTTTGTGGAGGCTGTTGAGTGTAGTTGGTAGGACCTGGTTAAGATGTAACTTTCTGCAGAATGCTAGGGTGCTCCAGGGCTAGTACTGGCCCAATGGAGGGTGGACTCAGGGCTTGGAGGACGTCGGGTTTGTTTCCTCCCCCCTGTTGGGTGATGCCAGGCCCTGGGGTTAGTGCTGGGTTTCTGGCAGGCAGAGCCGGTCCTAGAGTCTGGTGGAAATGCCTGGGCATCCCAGAGCTGGTGTCAAGTTGCTAGTGATGAGGGAACGGTTCCTGTCACCATTGGTGTAGGGCCCAGGGTGGCCCAGAGCTTTTGTAGGCCTGCTGGTGGGCAGAAGCAGGACTCGGATGGTCCCAGAGTGCATGGCCTTCAGTGGGCTGTCGGGGTCTGCAGGCTGCAGGTCTGTGTTTCCTAATGTCTGCTGTCTGCCCCCTGGTATGTGGAATTGAGTGTTCTCCCTTTAGTAGCCAGGGCTGTTTCTAGAGGCATGTCTGGAGGGAGCTATGGGCTTGGGAAGTCTTTAGGCAGTCTGTCTGCTGATGGCTGGGGCTGTGTCTGCCCAGTTAGTCACTTGGCCTGAGGCCTCTCTCCCAGCACTTGTACCTATAGGCTGTTGAGTGGTGCCAGGTCTTGGCACTAATAAGCTAAAGGAAGGACACCACACTGATGCCCATCCATGTGGTAGAAGGGCCTCCCAAGAGTGATTGTGACCAATGTCAGTGCCCGTGGGTGAGCTGCAGTCACCCGTTGGCACTCTTGGGAGACCTTTCAACACCAGCACATAGGTCTGGCTCTGCTTTTACTCTGGGCCCCAGTGCCTGTGAGACTGTGTGTCTCCCTTTACAAGCGAAATGTCTATTTCCACTAGTCCTTTGGGACTCCTGAAGTTAAGCCTTGCTGGCCTTCAAAGCCCAGTGCTCAGGGGGCCGTGTTCCTGGTACGGGACTCGTGGGCAGGGGAGCCCAGCCTGTGGGCCTGTGACTCTCGCTCACGTGGCGGAACTTCTATAGTACAGTTATTCTCCAGTGTGTGTGTTGCCCACCCCGACTGATTGTATCATGAGTTTGCCTCTTCTGCCCGTCTTGCTGCGGTTTCCTCTTTATGTCTTTGATGGTGAAAGATCTTTTCTACTTGGTTTAGGTCTTTTTCCATCAATGGTGGTTCTGCAAATAGTTGTGATTTTGGTGTGCTGGGAGAGCAGGTGAGCTCAGGGTCTTTCTATCCCACCATCTTGGCCAACCTGCATCCTTTTTAAAATTGTGAGGTAGTATTTCACTGTATTTATTTATATAACCTAACTATTGCTGATGGATATTTGGGGTCTTTCCAGTTGTCTACTGTCTAAGCAGTGCCTCAAAGGGTATCTCTCTAGTTTGAGAGGTACTAACGATTAGACCCCAGGATATCTGTGTGACCTTGATTAGACCAGCACCTTTACTTCTCTGTGCCTGTTTCTCTATCTTGTAGAAGAGGGAAGTATAGTTCACAGGACTGCTGAGAAGATTTAATGAGTTAATGGTATAATGTCTTCAGAATAGTGCCTGGCACAGTGAGTGTCAACTCTTTGCTGTTATTCAATATGTTATTTTGTAATGTGGAAATATATTTATAGGATGTAAATGTACTTCAAAAAATTTTTTTAAGCCACTTGAAAGATGCATTCATGGTAAAACTATGAAGAGTCCCCAAACAGAGGCTAATAGCCAACTTAGATTCTAAAGTTATTCCTGAAGAGACAATCATGGGACTCTTGTGACTTCAGTGATACAAGAAGTTCCATTTCAGCAGCCTAGGGGTTGTTCTAGCCTGTGAGTAACTTTGAGTATCTTGTCTAATAATCAGGGCAAGACTCTGTGTGTTAAAAATTTCATGGCTGGTTAGATACTTAAACTCCGACTCAAAACACTGCAAGGTGCGGTGTCTGAGGTACAAAGTGATTTGCGTTTATTCTAATGTTAGAATAGAATAGAAGTGATTTTGCTGTTCAAATTCAGTTTTAAAGGCTGTTGCCCAATTGCTCTTTGCAGGTAGAACAGCAGTATAATTTCTCACCTGAGGTATATGAGATGGACCCATTTTTATATTTCCTAAGTCCCCTCTTGAAATATGTAAATCTGGAAATTGATAATATACAACTGAGGCCCATGCAGTTGTTACTGAGCAAGGAGAACTTTCAAGTTAAACTTTTTGCCTCTGAAATTTTTTGGTGATCCTAAATCTTGCTTTTTACTTTTTATTAGTATGAAATCTTGATGATAAACTGATCATAGCAATAATATATATGTGGGTGGTTAACTACTTTAAACCATAGATTTTTTTAAGAACTTCTAGAATCTTTTGCCTACTCTTGGATGAAAAAAATGGTCTTTTAAATTTTGGTTCACAAGTGATACCATTTGTTAGTTTATTATATTTGCATGTAAGGAAGTCTTTGATTAATTTTATGATCATAAAAAGTTAAGAAATGGGGAATTTATTAGGTTACCATATAAGTGCTATGTGCAGACGCTCAGTCGTGTGTGATTGTTTGCGACCCCATAGACTGTAGCCCGCCAGCCTCCTCTGTCCATGGGATTTTTGGAGCAAAAATACTGGAGTGGGTTGTCATTTCCTCCTCCAGGGTATAGGTGCTCTAAACGCTAACATTATTCCGCCTATGTGAAGTCGGGACAGCTGTATCGGATACTTTAAGTACCGGTGACTTACTCCACTTCTCTGATGTTTACACGCAGAGAAGGCACCCGACTCTTCGCGGCCCATTTTGTAGACTAGTGAAGAAAGGTACTTTGTCCTAATTGGCATAGGACCATGCTCTTTGAGCCTGTTGCTGATATTAGAAAGATGCTAATCACTTTGTGCCTCTGACGCCACACCTTGCAGTGCTTTGTAGTTGGAGTGTAAGTATCTAACCAGCCATGAAATTTGTGAGGCTCTGGGGCTTGCCCTGATTGTTACTCAAGATCATAGTTACTCACAGGCTGTAACAACCCCTAAGCTGCTGAAATGGAACTTTTTGTATTTCCAAAGTCACAAAGGTTCCATGACTGTCTTCAGTAATACTTTTAGAATTTGAACTGGCTGTTAGCCTCTGTTTTGGGACTCTGCTGCTGCTGCTAAGTCACTTCAGTCGTGTCCGACTCTGTGACCCAACAGATGGCAGCCCACCAGGCTCCCCCATCCCTGAGATTCTCCAGGCAAGAACACTGGCGTGGGTTGCCATTTTCTTCTCCAATGCATGAAAGTGAAAAGTGAAAGGGAATTCGCTCAGCCGTATCTGACTCTTTGTGACCCCATGGACTACAGCCCACCAGACTCCTCTGTCCATGGGATTTTCCAGGCAAGAGTACTGGAGTGGGGTGCCATCACCTTCTCCGGTTTTGGGACTCTATATGAATGCAATCTAAAGTGGCTTATAAACGTTTTTGAAGGCAGGCAATTCATGGACCCTTTTAGAACTGGCTGAAAACTGTAGCCACCTCTCTCCAGGGAAATATGCCTACAATTTGTAAGATTTGTGAATATATATGGAATTTTATTGTTAGTACACTCATTGCACTTAGTACACCTTAAACCACGCATGGATGAAGGACATTTTTGAAAAGGAGATTTTTTTTTTCCTGTTGCTGTTCCAAAAGGTAATCAGCACATCAGCTTAATTACACTACAGGTTGCATATTTGAAATTTTTCGCATAAAGGCATTTGAAAGACTGGTGGTGTGGAACTAATTCTGATTGATAGAGCTGCAAAGACAGGTATTAAACTAAGCAGCATAACTTTCCAAAGCTGCCTCCTTTTCCAGGGAAGATGACCAAGACATGTCGGTCGAAAACTTAAGGTTTTTTTTTCCCCAGGAGAATTTCTTGAGAAGTACTTCATTAATATGAGAGAGTTCTTAGAAATTCAGAGCATCTACCTCAAATCCCTGCTTTAAAATACTTCCCTGTGGAATTTGTCGACAAATTTATCTCTGAATTTACCTTAGCTAAATTTTAGAGTTTTACAGCAGATACTGTAACTGAGTTACCCCTTAACAGGTTTCAACAAAATAGTTATGTGACTGGATGGTGCACACTACCAAAATTATGGTGATTGATTGGGTTGTTGGGGAGACTTTGCCCAAGGATGGTCTGGTTTTCACATTCTGACAAATCATTCCACGTGTGGAAGAGACTTTGCTGTTTAGTTACCAATGAGCTGATGTCTCAACATTTGCTATAATTTTCAAAAGTTATAATATTTACTGTCCAAATCTTTGCCACTAGGGGTTTAGTTTCTTAAGCAGCCTTAAAAATTAAGTTCCATAACAAATTTTTGGTATGTTTTAGATAATAACTTTCATTTTTCTTCTTCATTCATCCTGCTTATCAGTCACTTGCATGGTGCTTGGGTTTGACCTAGTTGGCTGGCAACTTGTTCTAGTGAAATTAAGATGTAAAACATGGTGGAATTATTTCCTGGCATTGTTTTTTTTTTTTTTAAATTTTATTTTTACTTTATTCTACGTTACAATACTGTATTGGTTTTGCCATACATTGACATGAATCAGCCACAGGTGTACATGATCTCCCAGTG
>SJYC01080159.1:0-25840 GCA_006408675.1 Madoqua kirkii
TTTTTTTTTGTCTTTTATATTTATTCCTACCTGTTTTTGACGCCAATGATCTGCTTTGCTGGATGCCTGATGTCCTCTGCCAGCATTCAGAAGTTGTTTTGTGGAATTTACTCAGCGTTGAAACGTTCTTTTGATGAAGTAGTGAGGGAGAAGTGGTTTCCCCATCCTATTCCTCCGCCATCTTTTTCCGCCTCTTTCCTGGCATTGTTAACAGTTTTCTGAAATCTGATTACTATTTTGAGGCATGCATTTATCAAAGCCTGAAACCATTTGGAATGCATGCATTGCAAGCATTTCTCTGTTTTCACCCTATGTGTTAACAGGTTACCTACAACTTAGGGGGACAAAACAATGTGTGCTTTGCTGAAATGATGGATAGCTAACTGAGCGAGCCAGCAAATTGAGAAAGCTTAGGCCAAGGTCCAGGAGTCAGGGGCTGTTGGATGCTGGCTTTATTTTCCACAGCCCTGCATTCCCATGTGATACAGTAGCAAGAGAGAAAAGGACACTGGGCCAGAGATTAGAGCGCAGGGAGGATGTCCTCTTAATAGATTTTTATATGGCTCTACGGAGAGGTTGTCTGAGGCAGTTTGACCCAAAATGAATCCTCCGCCATCGCTATTAGTTATAATTGAGGGCACACACTTCCCCTCTCTCAGGCTTTCCCAATATTTGAGGAGTCTTCACCCTTAGATGGAATTTTGTTTGATTAGCACATTTATATTAATAGACAATGTATTTAATAGCAGCCAATTCAGAGCCTTCTAAAGTACATTCTAAAACAATGAGTTGTTTTTTTTTTTCCCCCTACTGGTAGTTGCTCAGGAAAAAAATCCAACCAACCAACTACAGGTTATATTTTGAGATGGTTGATTTCTGTGCTCTGGATTCCTTGAGTGAAATATGCTTTACTCATAAAAAAATATTACAGATAGAATCCCATTTACAACTGGAATTCTTACAGAGATTTTTGTACCATGGCTGTCATCCTCTTTTAATAATTATCTGATTGCATACTGCACTCAGTCGTGTCTGACTCTGTGCAACCCCAAGGACTGTAGCCCACCAGGCTCCTCTGTCCATGGGATTTCCCAGGCAAGAATACTGGAGTGGGTTGCCATTTCCTTCTCTAGATTATCTGATTACTTCTCCACAATTAATATAATGGTTGCAATAAAGGATAGAAAACAATGACTTTTGAGCTGGGAGAGACCTGAGAAATAATCATTTAATCCTAATTACTCCCCCAAGCAAGGTTTCAAACCAAGAGCCTCCTGCTGTCTTAGACCCCATGTCCCAGTCAAAGCTTAAGTCTCTGAGTAGGACCTTATATTTTCTGCCTTCCATGCTTGGAGAACTGAGCTAAAAACTCTCAGCACTGATACTTTGTTGCCTGCTTTGCTGCTGCTAAGTCATTTCAGTCGTGTCCGATTCTGTGCAACCCCATAGACGGCAGCCCACCAGGCTCCCCTGTCCCTGGGATTCTCCAGGCAAGAACACTGGAATGAGTCGCCATTTTCTTCTTCAGTGCATGAAAGTAAAAAATCAAAGTGAAGTCGCTCAGTTGTGTCCAATTCTTAGCGACCCCATGGACTGCAGCCTACCAGGCTCATCCATCCAATGCATTTTCCAGGCAAATGTTGCCTACTTTAAATCCAGCTAAACTCTGATCATCTCTAGAAACCAGCCAGAGTTATATCAGGAGGGAAGGAGAAGGGAAGATGAAAGGGGAACTTGCTAGGTTTGTCCATCAAGTTCAAGATTTGGTGACTTGCTGTGAAAAGAGCCTGGCGTGCTGCAGTCCATGGGGTCGCAGAGAGTCGGACATGACTGAGCAACTGAACTGAACTGTGAAGAGTCGGCCTTGCATCTCTTATCTCCAGGTCTCTCCTACCTGTGCTCTTGACCTCACCTTTCTCCTGATCCTCTTGCTCCATCAGAATCTTTTTGTGTGTGTGGATGGTGGGAGTAGGGAGCAGTCAGGTGGCAGGTATCTTCAAATTCTCCATGATATTTGATTCCTTCTTATTAGATCTGCAAACAGGATCAGTTTGCCCTTAACGAAAATGTTCTCTAGGCTATGTCTCTCCTTAAGGTCACCACGCATTTCTTTCTCTTTAGGATTTTTAAAAATAATCTGTTATTAGAAGATATTATATTTAAATACTGTGTGATATCACTTATGTGCAATTTAAAAGCAATATGAATGAATCCACATGCAAAATAGAAACAAACATATTGAGGAGCTTCACTGGTGGCTCACAGATGAAGAACCTGCCTGCCAGTGCAGGAGATGTAGGTTCAATCCTTGGGTCAGAATGATCCCCTGGAGGAGGAAATGGCAACCCACTCCAGTATTCTTGCCTGGAGAATCGCATGGATGGGGGAGCCTGGCAGGCTACAGTCCACGGGGTCACAAAGAGGCGGATACAACTTAGCAACTACACAGATATTTAAATATGGAAAAGGATATTTAAATATTTTAAATTGAAGGACGGTATAAGCTCAGTTCAGTTCAGTCGCTCAGTTGTGTCCCACTCTTTGTGACCCCATGGACTGCAGCACACCAGGGTTCCCTGTTCATCATCAACTCTCAGAGCTTGCTCAAGCTCATGTCCATCGAGTCGGTGATGCCATCCAACCATCTCATCGTATGTCGTCCTCTTCTCTTCCCACCTTCAATCTTTTCCGGCACCAGAGTCTTTTCCAATGAGTCAGTTCTTTGCATCAGGTGGCCAAAGTATCAGAGCTTCAGCTTCAGCATCAGTCCTTCCAATAAATATTCAGAATTGATTTCCTTTAGGATTGACTCGTTGGATCTCCTTGCAGTCCAAGGGACTCTCAAAAGTCTTCTTCAACACCACAGTTCAAAAGTGCTCAGCTTTCTTTATAGTCTAACTCTAACATCCATACATGACCACTGGAAAAACCATAGCTTTGACTAGACGGACCTTTGTTGGCAAAGTAATGTCCCTGCTTTTTAACATGCTGTCTAGGCTTTTCTTCCAAGGAGCAAGTGTTTTTTAATTCCATGGCTTCAGTCACCATTTGCAGTGATTTTGGAGCCCCCCAAAATAAAGTCTGTCACTGTTTCCACTATTTATCCATCTATTTGCCATGAATTAATGGGATTGGATGCCATGATCTTAGTTTTCTGAATGTTGAGTTTTAAGCCAATTTTTCCACTCTCCTCTTTTACTTTCTTCAAGGAGGCTCTTTAGTTCTTTGCTTTCTGCCATAAGGGTGGTATCATCTGAGTATCTGAGGTTATTGATATTTCTCCCTGGCTGATTTCAGCCCAGCATTTTGCATGATATACTCTGCATATAAGTTAAATAAGCAGGGTGACAATATACAGCCTTAATGTACCCCTTTCCCTTTGGAACCAGTTGGTTGTTCCATGTCCAGTTTTAACTGTTGCTTCCTGACCTGCATATAGGTTTCTCAGGAGGCAGATCAGGTGGTCTGGTATTCCCATCTCTTTCAGAATTTTCCACAGTTTGTTGTGATCCACACAGTCAAAGGCTTTGGCATAGTCAATAAAGCAGAAGTAGATGTTTCTTTTGAACTCTCTTGCTTTCTTGATGACAGTATGAGATGTTTTATTAGATACCAAAATGTGTACATTATAAGTTCAGGCTGATAGTGAAAAAGATTAAAATATAGTCACTGGTAGTTCTGGGGAAAAATGTGATTTTGACACATTTATAGCTCTTGTAAGTATTGTAGTTTTTGAGAGAGACTGAAATTAGAGGTCTGTTTGGGAGTGACATTGAAGGAATTTTTACATTGGAAAGAAATATGATCTACTAGAATCTAGGCTTTTATGATTATGTGGTATATTTTATAATTCAGTGATATGGAAACATTTTTCTGCCTTTTTTCAAAATCAAATAAAAACATGTACTTTCAAAAAAAGGGCAAATAAAGACACAAGTAATTCTTATGTCAGTTATTCTGTCTTCAACAGCATTTAATAGAATTTTCCCCTCATTATTGATGGAAAATATTTCTGTATATAATATTAATGATATATATAAATGTGACTACTCAGTAGTGTCTTTGGAAATAAAATAGTCAGTTCCATCTTTGCAGTATAGAACCTGTGTTGATATCTCAGCATACATACAGACAGACAGACAGGCAGACATGTATTTTGACAGCTCACTTCTCCACTCCAAGACCAAAAGCCTCAACTACCACACCACAATACCACTCGCAACCACTGTGGGAAAGAAGAGTCATTTGGGTATTTTTTATTGGTGGTGGTTGGTCTGAGGAACGGAAAAACATCAGTCCTTTAAGAGCTGAATTTCTAGAGCTTTTTCTTGGGCGTGGAATTCGAGTTGATGCACATGTCTGCATGTACGGGGAGGACGGGTGGCCTGTGGGCCAGGAGCAGCGAGGTGGGCCCCGCGCTTGGCTCTGACCGTCCCGGCTCTAGAAGCCTGTGGCTGAAGAGAGCAGAGGGCCGGAGGGGCTGCGTGCAGTGATGGCGAGACACGCATGCATGATCTAACACCTCTAGCCTCTCCTGTCTGCTCACAGCCTTTTGCTTAGTTTTGTCCTGTCTTCACTTGGGATTTTTAGCTATTATCTGAGAGTTAAAGAAAAAGCTTGGAATTGGAAAAAGGAAAGGCCGATAACGGGAAAATGCAGAGACAGACTGAAAACCGTGGTGCTTGAGGAAGTGTGTCCTTACGCATCACTCACAAATATGGGACCGTTGCTCTCAGGTCTGCCCTGTCCTGGGGCCGCGCCAGCGCTTCGCCACTCTGGCCTGCGAATGAGAGAGTATGGACGGAATCACCTGGCCTCGGGGTGCTTGGGTGGTGTTTTCATTGGTAGGGTCTCCTGATACAGCCTTTCCTTCCCAAACACGACTTTCTGAACTTGCCTCTCCTTCTCTTTTCTCCCAAGTTCTCTTGATGTTGTGGTTTCTATAATCATGGCATATTGATATTTTCCAGGCATCTGCCTCAGGAGTATGATTGGATAAGCATCAACCAAGTGAAATGTGTTTTTGTCAGAGAAGATACAGTTTCCTTAAGGGACTAGGGTCAGGGATTACAAGCGTTACAAAGGAGAATATAGTTTCTAGAAAGCGCACTGGACTGGGAGTCAAGAGACATGTCTATCTCTGTCAGAGCAAACCTGCAGGACTTCCCTGCTGGTCCAGGGGCTGAGACCCTGCGCTCCCAATGCAGGGGCCCCAGATTCGATCCATAGCTAGGGAGCTAGATCCCATGTGCTGAAAATACTTAGAAAAAAAGAAAAGAAAAAGAAGCAGTTGTAATAGTCTGATTAGAGATGAGGGATGTTTGGGCTAAGATGGTAGCAGTGGAGATGAAATATTTTTTTAAAAAAGAACTAACTAGTAAGAGTGTGGCCTTGGTTAAGATATTTGTCCTGTCTGTACTATGGCCTCAGTATCTGAAAAAAATGGCATGTGAAGTCCCTTTGAGAACTAATGTAAAGCATTGTAGAAAGCACGTTTCTATTTTTGGTTTAGAGGCAGTTGGCATGATTTATGTTCCCTTAATGCCTTCGAAGAAGAATCTGAGACTCCTGGAGCTGGAAGGCATCTGATCTGAGAGAGTCTTGTAATTTTTCAGCTTCTGGGATAAACCCAGCCACTCTGATTTTCCCTGTTATCATCTAAATAAGAGACCTCAACATTTTCAAAGAGATACAGTATTTAGGACAACAAGGAAGTTGAATCAGAATTTCTTTCCCCTCTTATCACTTGGAAACAAGGTTGCACAGTGAGATGTTGTCTAGAAGGGCTAGCCTGCTAATCAGAGTGAGGCGGGAGCGTGCGAGCATGCATCTTTGTGTGTGTGAGTTTGAACATGTACCTGTGTGTGTGTGGACAGCCACTCCTGAGTTTTAAACACCAGTTGGGCCCATTGAAGTATGCCTCTCAGTGGCAGAGAGCCATGGTTGTCTCTGGACGTGTCTCCTTGAAAGCACATTTGTATTATTAAGAATTCGCCAGTTTACAGAATAAAACATAGTCACGGAAGATAGAATTTAACTGTTCCTTTCAGGTGTATCAGGCACATAGTCCTCCTTCCAACAGGCCTCCCTCTTTCTGCGAACCTGCTCCTCGGACATTCTCCTCAAAAAGCATTTCTTTCTTCAGATAACTAATTCTTAGAAGTTTTCTCTTCTTATGTACTAAAATTTATTTTAAAGCTCTTTTAATGTTGGCTGGTGTGTCTTCTGTACCCCCCAGCGGAAACATTGCGTTAACCAAAACATTCATTTGGTTCCATAAGAGCTTATGGAAACACCTGAATGAACATTTTGATCAACCCAATACTTGTTTGGCATATTCCTTTAACTGTCTTCCAGTGTTTCGCTCTATTTCCCACAAAGAACTTGACCCATAAGTCTAACCTTAAGGCACACACCTTAAGTCCACCTCTCGCATTTCATTGTTTATAGGAGAAATAGTTGATCAGTTTGATCAGTGTTCTTCTTGTAATACCTTTCGTATTACTCAGGTGAAAATAGTGTCTTGGGACTTCACTGGTGGTCCAGTGGCAAATACTCTGAGCTCCCAATGCAGGGGAACTGGGTTCCATCCCTGGTCAGAGGACTAGGTCCTGCATGCTGCAATTAAGAGTTTGCATGCCGCAACTAAAAATCCCACATGCTGCAGCTAAGGCCCAGTGCAGCCACAAAAATAAATGTTGAAAAAAGAAAGAAAGAACATAGTCTCTTAAAAAAAAACAAAACTCTGTTGTCACTGTACATCAGGAAGTTTTATCATGGACTTTGTTTTTCAGTGCCCTGATAATTATAACTCCTTTCCCCTGTACTCTCTCTAGTCTGTACACTAAAAATAATAATAATAATAACATTTTGTGCTGTTGTTGTTGTTCAGTTGCTCTGTCGTGTCTGACTCTTTGCGACCCCATGGACTGCAGCACACCAGGCTTTCCTGTCCTTCACTGTCTCCTGGAGTTTGCTCAAATTCATGTGCATTGAGTTGGTGATGCCATCCAACCATCTCATCCTCTGCTGCCCCCTTCTCCTTTTCCCTTCAGTCTTTCTCAGCATCGGAGGCTTTTCCAGAGAGTTGGCTCTTTGCATCAGGTGGCCAAAGTATTGGCGTTTCAGCTTCAGCATCAGTGAATATTCAGGATTGATTTCCTTTCGGATTAACTGGTTTAATCTCCTTGCAGTCCAGAGGACTGTCAAGAGTCTTCTCCAGCACCATAGTTCAAAAGCATCAGTTCTTCGGTGCTCAGTCTTCTTTATGATCCAACTCTCACATCCATACATGACTACTGGAAAAACCATAGCTTAGACTGTTCAGACCTTTGTTGGCAAAATGATATGTCTACTTTTTAATACACTGTCTTGGTTTGTCATAGCTTTCCTTCCAAGGAACGTCTTTTAATTTCACGACTGCAGTGATTTTGGAACCCAAGAAAATAAAATCTGTCACTGTTTCTACTTTTCTCCCTTACATGTGCCATGCAGTGATGGGACCAGATGCCATGGTCATAGTGTTTTGAGTGTTGAGTTTCAAGCCAGCTTTTTCACATGCTCCTCTCTCACCCTCATCAAGAGGCTCTTTAGTTCCTCTTCACTTCTACCGTTACAGTGGTGTCATCTGCATATCTGAAGTTATTGATATTTCTCCCAGCAATCTTGATTCCATCTTGTGCTTCATCCAGCCTGGTATTTTGCATGATGTATTTGGCATATAAGTCAAATAAGCAGGGTGACCATATATAGCCTTGATGTATACTCCTTTCCCAGTTTTGAACCAGTCAGTTGTTTTGTGTTCAGTTCCAACTGTTATTTCTTGACTCACAAGTTTTTCAGGAGACAGGTAAGGTGGTCTGGTACTCCCATCTCTGTACTCAGTTCTTGTTTGGGCTGATGAAACTGAGGAGATAATGCTAGTATCTTACTGCTTTTGTCAGAATTAGCTCCACACAACTGGATACTATTCTCTGTATGTTCTATTATCTCAGTATCTTTTTTCTCCTCACCAACTCTGTTGGAATCTGACTTTCTTTGTATTTTATCTACATAATTTATTTTTCATTGATAAATAATACTGCTACTTTTCATTGATAAGTGTGCTGTGCTTTACTTACACTAAGTAAACACTATCTTGTTTTTGATGGATCATTTCTATCTGATTTGTTAAGGTTACTTGGAATTCTATTTTTATATTCATTTTTCAGGGAAGTTAGAAACCTTAACTTAGTTTGTAGCCATGAAATGACTGAGAATGTTTTAAATTCCATTATGACAGTCACTGATTTAAAAAATTGTTATTATTGGACCTGGCAGTCTGGGTACTGTGCTATAACTCCCCTCAGTTATGTCAAGCTATTTATTTTAGTCACTATTAACTAAAGATTTTTTTCTGTTTCTTGGTGTTTTTAAACACCACCAACATTGATAATCGTAGTTGATGCATGAAACTAGATTTGAATGGTTTAGAATAATAATCTAGGGAGTTGTGGTTGGTGGTAGTAGAATAAATTCAAAAATTTTTTAATTTATTCATGTAGCTTTGGTAGCATCGTTTTATATTTTTAGTAGCAAAATGAGAGAAAAATATAAGAAAGGCTTTGGATTGAGCTTAAATGTCTATTTTGTAGATATTTTGCTCAGTGCTGGACTTTGAGAATATCTATGTTTTGATTTTAATTTAATCATATCCTATTTAATATGTGTTTTTCTTTTGTTATTGTCATTACAGATTTCAGAAGGTGACAATGAAATGTGAAGAAGTTACATTTCTACTGTGATACTTGAAAATTAGTGGCTGCCTACCAAATTTCATGAAAATTAAATATGACTTAGGAGCATTTGATTTATGAAGGCTTATGATGTCATCCGTTGCGACAGAGAGTAAAATCCAGAGGGCAGTGAGCCTGCAGGGAGTTGACCCAGAAACATGCATGATTGTATTTAAAAACCACTGGGCGCAGGTAATGTTGGAGTTTCACCCTCTCTGCTGGTTAGGTCGTCTTAGAGGCTTCTATTGGACTGATCCATGGGTCCCTACCTGTGTGACAAGTAACTAGGCTTCCAGAAACATAGGGAGGAAACCTTTTTAGGTAGAAAGAAAAGCGAATTTCTCTTCTTGCTTTCCTAGAATAGGTAGCTATTTTAAAACCTTGCTTTTCACGAAAGCAATTACAGGACATGAATGTTCCCGAGATATTTTTAGAGGAGCAGCAGTTGGCCTTCAAGTGACTTGTATATCACTTTGCAATATACTTGACCGTGAGTACATCCTCTTTCTTTCCCTTCTGCTGATTTTAACTCAGTCCTTAAACTCTAACAATACTGAAAGACATATTTATTAAGTATTTGCCAAGTGCTGTCCTGAATACCACAAATGCCTTGTATCATTTAATCTTCTCCACAAACTGGTAAGGCAGTTAGTTTTAGCATCCTCATTTTACAGATGAGGGAATGGAAACTCAGCTTGCCTGAGGTTATATGACTAGTGACTTTCCGTTCAAGTACTTAGACCTTGGTCCCATGACTCCAAGACTAATGCATTTGACCTCTGTGCGCTACCATTTTTCAGGCTTGTGGTCCCTCTGTCATTTAAAGAAGGAAGGTAGCTAGAAGTATCTGAATTCATTACAGAGCTCTTTATAAAAGGTTTTTTAAAAAATTATTATTATTCATTTTGATTTCTCTGTGACTCTTCTTGGATCTACTTGTATGAATAATTAAGGGTTGAATGGTCAGGAAATTTACCAGCTTGCCTCTTCCCTCAGAGAATTTACAAGGAGAAAAATAAATAAAATTGGCATTCTTTACTACTTGTCCACCATTACACTCCCCAGGTGAGCTGGTAAGTGGCTATTTATGTGACAGTTTTTTAATGACTACCCAATTCCTTCCTGTGGCTGGAAATAGCACATAAGTTAAAGCACTGAGCCTGTAGATTATAGCAGTTACAGGGACACAGTTTAGATCAAAACAAAATCAATTCTGCTTCTGGGTCATTAACACTTTGCAGCTTCTTATCACTATTGAGTGTAAAGCTTCTAAAATTCTTTTTATGCATTTCCCTTTCTCTAACTTTTAACTGTTAAAATCTTAATGGGTTTGTCCTGGATATTAAGGGCACATCTGCTTTAGCAATGGGAAGAAAGTAATCCAGGAGTTTTCCAGATAATTTGAGTAGTTACCTTTGGCTTTGCTCTTGAGTATGACGCATAGCACCTTTTGTTTGGTGGTACCAGTTCAGTCGCTAAGTTGTATCCGACTCTTGCAACCCCTTGGACTGTAGCCTGCCAGACTCCTCTGTCCATGGGATTCTCCAGGTAAGAATACTGAGGTGGGTTGCCATTTCCTTCTTTAGGAGATCTTCCTGACCCAGCGATTGAACCCTGGTCTCCTGCATTGCAGGCGGATTGTTAACTGACTAAGCTACAAGGGAACTCCCTTTCATTTAGTGCAGAAAAGTACTGAGTTGAGGGTAAGGGCAAGTTTGTCAGAGGGACTACAGTCTAGTTATTAAACATTTTCTTTTGTAAAGTGAGTGCACTTTTGGTCCAACTGTGTTTCAGCCATTTTTTAAACTTTGGCCAAATTTCTTACCCGTTAGTCTTGACTTTCCTTTTAAATAAATCTGGAAAATGCCCTCAGTCTCTCTCTATTTCCCAAGGCTCTTGAGGGCCCAACTGTTACCTTTGTAAATAAAAATACTGGTTAAATAAATTCATGTAGATGTCAATGTAATTACAGTCGTTGCTTGGTATCTGTGAGGTATTGGTTCCAAGATACCAGCAGATAACAAAATATGGGATGCTCAAGTCCCTTATACAAAATGATGTTTCCATATCACCTAGGCACATCTGCATGTCCTCCAGATCATCTCTAGATTACTTATGATAACTAATACAATATAAATACTATGTGAATAATTGTAAATGCAATGTAAATAGTTGCCAGTGTGCCGCAAATTTGGGACTTTCTGAAATTTTTTTCCAAATATGTTCCTTCTGTGATTGGTTGAATTTGCAGAGGTGGAACCCACAGATACAGAGGACTGACTGTATTGTTAAATGGAGGTTTAGTGAGCCCAAACTGCAGCTCCCTCACTGTGGGCATCACAGGTGGGACACAGAGAAGTATAAGCCTTAGTCTGGGCTTTTCTTTTAAATTTCTTTTTGACTGAAGGATAATTGCTTTACGATGTTGTATTGCTTTTGGCTGCACAACAATGTGAATCAGCCATAAGTTTACATATGTTCCCTTCCTCTTGCGCCTCCCTGCCACCGCTCACCCCGTCCCACCCATTTAGATCATCACAAAGCACTGGGTCGTGCTCCCTGTGTTATAGAGGAGCTTCCTGCTATCTGTTTCACACAGAGTAGTGGATACATTTCAGTGCTATCTCTCAGTTCATCCCACCCTTCCCTTCCCCTCTGCTGTGTCCACAAGTCTCTCCTCTATGACTGCATCTCTATTCCTGCCCTGCAAATAGGTTCATCAGTACAATTTTTCTAGATTCCATATGTATGCATTAATATATGCTATTTGTTTTTCTCTTTCTGACTTACTTCATTCTGTGGAACAGGCTTTAGGTTCATCAGCCTCGCTAGAACTGACTCAGATTAGTTCCTTTTTATGGCTGAGTAATACTCCAGTGTGTGTGTGTGTGTGTGTGTGTGTGTGTGTGTGTGTGTGTAGCACTCCTTCTTTATCCATTCATCTGCTGATGGACATCTAGGTTGCTTCCATGTCCTGGCTATTGTAAATAGAGCTGTAATGACCATCTGGGGTACATGTGTCTTTTTGAATTATGGTTTTCTCAGGGTATATGCCCCAGAGAAAGCAGTGGCACCCCACTCCAGTACTCTTGCCTGGAAAATCCCATGGATGGAGGAGCCTGGCAGGCGGCAGTCCATGGAGTTGGCAAGAGTCAGGCATGACTGAGTGACTTCACCTTCACTCTTTACTTTCGTGCAGTGGAGAAGGAAATGGCAAGCCACTCCAGTGTTCCTGCCTGGAGAATCTCAGGGATGGCGGAGCCTGGTGGGCTGCCATCTTTGGGGTCGCACAGAGTCGGACACGCCTGAAGTGACTTAGCAGCAGCAGCAGCAGTGTGGTATATATATGCCCAGTAGTGGGATCCTTGGATCATATAGTAGTTTTATTCCTAGTTTTATTTTTTTAAGTAACTTCCATACTATTCTCCATAGTGATCAATTCACATTCCAGTGCAGTAGGGTTCCCTTTTCTCCACATTCTCTCCAGCATTTATTGTTTGTAGATTTTTTTTGATGCTAGTCATTCAGATTGGTATGAGGTGATAGCTCATTGTAGTTTTGATTTGCATTTCTCTCATAATGAGCAATGTTGAGCTTTTTTTTTTAAATTTTCGGTGTTTATTGGCCATCTGTATGTCTTCTTTGGATGTCTTTTTAGGTCTTCTGCTCATGTTTTGATTGGATTCTTTGTTTTTCTGATATTAAGCTGCATGAGTTGCTTGTAGAGATTAATCCTTTGTCAGTTGCTTCATTTACAATTATTTTCTCCCATTCTGAAGATTGTCTTTTCATCTTGTTTATGGCTTTCTTTGATATGCAAAAGCTTCCAAGTTTAATTAGGTCCCATTTGTTTATTTTTATTTTTATTTCCGTTACTCTAGGAGATGGATCACAGAGAATCTCCCTGCAACTTATGTCAATGAGTGTACTGCGCATTTTCCTATAAGGGTTGTATACTTCTTGGTCTTACAGTTAGGTCTTCCATTTTGAGTTTATTTTAGTGTATGGTGTTAGGAAGTGTTCTAATTTTGTTCTTTTACACTTGTGTCCAGTTTTCCAGGCCCCACTTATTTAACAGATTGTCTTTTCTTCATTATATTTTCTTGCCATCTTTGTCAAAGATAAGGCACCCGTAGGTGCTTGGGTTGATCTCTGGGCTTTCTGTCTTTTTCCATTGGTCTGTATTTCTCTTTTGTGCCAGTACCATACTGTCTTGATGATTGTAGCTTTGTAGTATAGTGTGAAGTCAGAAAGGTTGATTCCTCCAGCTCTAGTTTTCTTTCTCAAGATTGCTTTGGCTTTTTAGGATGTTTTGTGTTTCCATAAAAATTGTGAATTTTTTTTGTTTGGTTCTGTGAAAAATGCCATTGGTAACTTGATAGGGGTTGTATTGAACCTGTAGATTGTTTGGGGTAGTTTAATCATTTTCACAATATTGATTCTTTCAATCCAATGAACATGGTATCTTTCTCCATCTGTTTCTGTCATCTTTGATTTCTTTCATGAATGTCTTATAGCTTTCTGTATACAGGTCTTTTGTCTCCTTAATTAGGTTTATTCCTAGGTATTTTATTCTTTTTGTTGCAGTGGTGAATGGGATTGATTCCTTAATCTCTCTTTTTTGATTTCTTGTTGTTAGTGTAGAGGAATACAAAGGCTTCCTGTGTATTGATTTTGTATCCTGTGACTTTACTAAATTCACTGATGGGCTCTAGTAATTTTCTGATAGTATCTTTAGGATTTTCTATGTCTGTTGTTAGTTCATCTGCAAACAGTGAGAGTTTTACTTCTTTCCCAATCTGGATTCCTTTTATTTCTTTTTCTTCTCTGATCAACATGGCTGCTGCCGCTGCTAAGTCACTTCATTTGTGTCTGACTCTGTGTGACCCCATAGACGGACTCTCACCAGGCCCCCTCATCTCTGGGATTCTCCAGGCAAGAACACTGGAGTGGGTTGCCATTTCCTTCTCCAATGCATGAAAGTGAAAAGTGAAAGTGAAGTCACTCAGTCTTGTCCGACTCTTAGCGACCCCATGGATTGCAGCCTACCAGGCTCCTCTGTCCATGGGATTTTTCCAGGCAAGAGTATTGGAGTGGGGTGCCATTGCCTTCTCCATCAACATGGCTAGGACTTCAAAAACTGTGTTGAATAATAGTTGGCAGAGTGGGCATCCTTGTCCTGTTCCTGATCTTAGAGAAAATGCTTTCATTTTTTCATCCCACGTAGCACTAGTGGTAAAGAACCCACTTTCCAGTGCAGGAGATGTAAGAGAGAGATGCAGGTTTGATTCCTGGGTTGGGAAGATCCCTGAGAGGAGGGCATGGCAACCGCTTGAGTATTATTGCCTGGAGAATACCATGGGTAGAGGAGCCTGGTGAGCTACAGTTTATTGGGTTGCAAAGAGTCAGACATGACTGAAGCAACTTAGCCTGCACATACAAGAAAAGTGATTGTTGTGGGTTGTCCTGTTATAGCCTTTCTTATGTTGAGGAAGGTTTCTTCTGTGCCCACGTTCTGAAGAGGTTTTTTTTTTTAAGTCATAAACTGGTGTTGGATTTTGTCAAAATTTTTTCTGCATCTTTTGAGACTATCGTATGATTTTATGTTTCAGTTTCTTAATATGGTGTGTCACACTGATTTGCACACATGGAGGAATACCTGCATCCCTGGGATAAACCCCACTTGATCATGATGTATGTGTTGCTGGTTTCTGTTTGCTAGTATTTTTTTTTTTGAGGCTTTTTTGCCTTTATGTTCATCAGTGATACTGGCTGATAATTTTCCTTTTCTGTGATATCTTTGTCTGGTTTTGGTATCAGGGTGTCAGTGACCTCATGGAATAAATTTGGAAGTGTTCCTCTCTCTCTACAATTTTTTGGAAGAGTTTGGGAAAGACAGGTGTTAGCTCTTTGCTAAACATTTGATAGAATTCACCTGTGAAGCCATTTGACCCTGGGTTTTTTTTTGGGAGGGGGTGGGGGGCAGAGATTTTTATCACAGTTTTGAATTCAGTGCTTGTGATTAGTTTGTTCATGATTTCTATTTTCCTTTTTTCAACCTTGGAAGATGGTTCTTTTCTAAGAATTTATGCCTTTCTTCCAGGTTGTTCATTTTATTGGCATAGAGTTGCTTGCAGTAGTCTCTTATGATCCTTTGTATTTCTGATTGTCTGTTGTAACCTTTCTTTTTTCATTTATAATTTTGTTGATTTGAGTCCCCTTATTTTTTTACTTGATGAGTTTGGCAAATGGTTTGTCAATTTTTTTTTCTTCTCAAAGAGCCAGTTTGTAATTTTATTGATTTTTGATATTGTTTCTTTCATTTCTTTTTCATTTATTTCTGCCCTGACATATATAATTTCTTTCCTTCTGCTAACTTTGGAGTTTTTTGGTGGTTCTTCTTTTTCTAGTTGCTTCTGGTATAATGTTGGATTGATTTTTTTCTTGTTTCTTGAGGTAGGACTGTATTGCTATAGACTTCCCTCTTAGAACTGCTTTTGCTGCATTCTATAGATTTTGGGTCATTGTGTTTTCATTGTCCTTTGTTTCCAGGTATTTTTTGATTTCCTCTTTCATTTCTTCAGTGACCTCTTGGTTATTCAGAAGCATATTGTTTAGCCTTCACATGTTTGTGTTTTTTACAGATTTTCCCCAGTAAGTGATATCTAATCTCATAGTGTTGTGGCCAGAAAAGACACTTGATATGATTTCAGTTTTCTTAAATTTACCAAGTCTTGATTTGTGACCCAAGTTGTGATCTATCCTGGAGAATGTTCTATATGCACTTGAGAAAAAAGTATATTCTTCTGTATTTGGTGGAATGTGCTAAAGATACGTTAGGTCCATCTATCCTAATATGTCATTTTAGACTTGTGTTTCCTTATTAATTTTCTGTCCATTACTGTAAGTGGGGTATTAAAATCCCCTACTATTGTTGTGTAAAATCCCCTACTATTTTTGATTTCTTCTTTTATATCTGTTAGTGTTTGTCTTTTGTTTTGAGGTGCTTCTATTTGGATGCATAAATATTTGCAGTTGTTATGTCTTCTTGGATTGATTCTTTGTGTCCTTTATTGTCTCTTGTAATATTCTTTATTTTAAAGTCTGTTTTGTCTGATATGAGAATTGATAACTCTGGCTTTCTTTCGATTTCCAGTTTCTTGGAATATCTTTTTCCATCCCCACACTCTTAGTCTCTGTGCATCTCTCCGTCTGAAGTGGGTCTCTTGTAGACAGCATATATAAGTCTTGTTTTTGTATCCATTCAACCATTCTGTGTCTTTTGGTTAGAGCATTTAATCTATTTAAATTTAAAGTAATTATTGATATATATGTTCCTGTTGACGTTTTCTTAATGTTTGGGGTTTGTTTTTGGAAGTCTTCCTTCTCTTGTGTTTCCTACCTAGAGAAGTCCCTTTAGCATTTGTTGTAAAGCTGGTTTGAAAGTGAAAGTGAAGTCGCTCAATCATGTCCAACTCTTTGTGACCCCATAGACTATAGCCTACCAGGCTCCTCCATCCACGGGATTCTCCAGGCAAGAATACTGGAGTTTAGTGGTGCTGAATTCTCTTAACTTAGCTTTTCTGTAAAGTGATTTCTTCATCAATTTTGAATGAGATCCTTGCTGGACAGAGTAATCTTGGTTGAGTTTTTTCCCCTTTCATTACTTCAGATATATCCTGTCACTCCTTACTGGCTTGCAGACTTTCTTCTAAAACATCAACTGTTAATTTTATGGGATTTCCCTTGTATGTTACTTGTTGCTTTTTCTTGCTGCTTTTAATGTTTTCTCTTTATGTTTAATTTTGTTAGTTTGATTTATGTGTGTCTTAGTATGTTTCTCCTTGGGTTTATTCTATATGGGATTCTCTGTGCTTCTTGGGCTTCATTATTTCCTTTTCCATGATAGGAAGTTTTTGACTATAATTTCCTTAAAAATTTTCTGAGACCCTTTACTTTTCTCTTTTTCTTCTGGAACTCCTATAATTCAAATGTTGCCACAGTTAATATTACCCCAGAGATCTCTGCGATTATCTCAAGTTTTTTTCATTCTTTTTTCTTTGTTCTGCTCTTCAGCAGTTATTTCCACTATTCTCTCTTCCAGCTCACTTATATGTTCTTCAGCCTCAATTATTCTATTGATTTATTCTAGAATATTTGTAAATTCAGTAATTGTGTGTTTGTCACTGTCTGTTTATTCTCTGTTTCTTTTAGGTCCTTTTAAAATGTATTATATGAATCTTACATTTTCTCCCTTGTATTACTGAGATTTTGTATCTTTACTATCATTGCTCTGAATTCTTTTTCAGGTAGTTTGCCTATTTTCTCTTTGTGTATTTTGTCTTGTGAGTTTTGTTCTTCATCTGCGTAGTATTTCTCTGTCTTTTCATTTTGTCTAAGTGACTGTTCGGGCCTCCTTTCCCCAGGCTATGGGGTCATAGTTCTTGCTTTCGGTCTCTTTCCCTGGTGGGTGAGGTTGGTGCAGGGCTTGTGTAGGCTTCATGTTGAAAGGCACTTGTGCTTGTGTTCTAGTGGGAGGGGGTGAGTTTTTCCCTGAGATGGACAGGGTTGTTTGAGGTGGTGTGTTTTGGGGTGTCTGTGGGCAGCCTCTCTGCTTATATTTATGTTCTTGTCTTGCTTGTTGTTTGTGTGAGGCGTCCAGGACTGGGTGCTGCAGGCAGTTGGGTGGCGCTGGGTCTTGGATTCAGGTGGAGGCCTTTTTGGGAGTGCTCACTGATTAATATTCCCTGGGGTCAAGAGTTCTCTGGTGGTCTAGCGTCCTGGACTCAGATATCCCCTCCAGAGACTCAGGCCCGACTGCTGGAACCAAGATCCCACAAACTGTTTTGGCAATAAAGGGTAGTAAAACAAACAAACCCCTGACTAGACCAAAAAAAATACATTAAAAATCCCCAAAAGAACCTCCCCCAAACCAACTAAACACCAAAAACCCTTCCCCAAGAAACAGGAAAATGAAGCTGAAACAAATGATAAAAGCAAATTCAGACAAATAGAAACAAAAACAAATGAACGTGCACAGAGACACACACACACACACAAACGAAAGCAAAACAGTCTAAAGAAAACAGAGTACAAGAGGGTGATCAGGTGAGTAAAGAAAACCAAAAATGATATCAACCAATTGAAAATAAAATCAACAACAACAAAACAAAACTAACTAAAACACAAAACAGAAAACGAGACCAAGGCAGAGTGCCAGCTGAGGAATAAAGCAAGCAAGCAAGCAAGCAAGCAAGCAAACATGGTGGAAAAAAATAGGCAAGCGAAGTTAAATATAGATAAGTAAAAGAAGGTCTACATATATTAAAGAAAAACTACAATCAGAAAGGGCTTCCCAGGTGGCTCAGTGATAGAGAATCCATCTGCCAAGCCGGAGATGGAGGTTCAACCTCTGGGTCAGGAAGATCCCCTGGAGAAGGAAATGACAACCCACTCCAGTATTCTTGCCTGGGAAATCCCATGGACAGAGGAGCCGGGCAGGCCACAGTCCATGGGGTTACAAAGAGTTGGACACAGCTTAGCCATTGAACAACAAGCAACAATAAGAAAAGAACCCTCGCAAAACCCCACACAAATCCATAGAAAGTCAAAGTAGAAATATACAAAAGAAATTTAAAAAATGTTATTAAAAAGTTTCTAACAGCCTAAATAGAGACAATAATAAAAGAACAACTACAGAGGAAAAAGAAAGTGAAGAACATTTAGAATCAACTGCAGAGTGAATCAAAATAATAATGTTTTTCTCCGATCTCAGCTGCCAGTGTTCTTTCTTCTGCTGTGTCACAGTCCATCCGCCTCCCTAGGAAGCCTTCCGGTACCGGGGAGGGCTAATCTCTGGACCTGCTGAGGGGTCAGCTCAGGCTCTAATCTGACCCTGCTATGGCCCTACTCTTGCATGTGCTTGCCTCCACTGTCCACAGCTGCCAGAGCTAGAGTCTTTTCTTTTGTGGGAACAGTCATTGTCCTTTTATATATTCCATCGACACAGAGTCTACCTAGTTGATCATGTGGATTTAATCTGTAACTTGCACAGCTAGTGGAAAGATTTTGATCCTCTTCCTTAGGCAGTCCACCCCTGGAGCTCAATCGTGGTTTTATCCCTTCCTCACATGGGGTCATCCACAGGAGTCTGCTCCTGAGGCTGCCCTAGGGGACCTGGGTCTGCCCAGTGAGGACCAGGCATAGAGGTGGCGTGGCGGCTTGGATCACGGGGACCCTGGCTGTGCCAGGCGCACAGGGAAGCCAGTGGCCACAGATGCAGGAGATATGGTTCTATTAGGATTCTTTCTAGCTCCTGGCAGCTGCTGCTCAAAGGCCCTCCCTGGGTTCTGTGTCGCTCAGCCCAGCAGGCACTCACAGGGCAGCCTGGCTGGGGTCCTTCTCTGTTGCTGAGCCCAGCAGGCTCTCAAAGGACTGCCCTCTCTGGAGTCTTTCTCCATTGGTCAGCTGCGTGCTGACCACTGTCAGGCATGTGTCGGGGAGAGGCGTCAGTGGTGGCTCCTCCCCCTGCGTGTGACTCAGCAGTAGTGCCTTATCTTCATGGCTGCCCGGCGTTCCTCCAAAGGCACTCCCCGCCATGGATTTCTTTTCTCCCATCCCTTCCGGCCGTCTCCCTGCAGTCAGCAGCAGGCCTCGCCCCCGGATTGCCCTCCAATCCCCACTGTCCAGCTCCCACCCGCTGCGACTTCTGGTGGATTCCCGTCCCTGTCCGGGGTATGTAGGGCCGCGGCATGGATCAGATGTGTGGTTCTCACTCCACTGAGACTCTGATAGCTTCAGATGCTTCCCTTCTGTTCCAACCGAATGTCCTGGATTCAGGGATCTCCCCTCTGCTTCAGCTCCCCCATCCCTGGCTGCAGATTGGTCCTGCTCTCTCTCATCCTCCTCTCTTCCTTTATCCTGCCGAGTTTTTCATGGACCGGTGTATTCCTTTCGGGTGGTCAAGGACTTCTGCTCGGTGAGAAATTCTGCATGTGAAGATATATTCCCAGTACATCCATGGGGAGAGATGTACCTACTCCCTCACTGTATTGTCAACCATCAGTCTAGGCTTTTAAAGAACAGTTAAGCTAATTTGGATGACAACGTGAGATACATTATTATAAAATGAATATTATTGATCATAGGAATTAACGAAGGGACTGTTATGGATGAAAGTGGCCTGTGGAATCCAGGAAGTGAGATTTTGTTAGCTTGACTGTGGGAAAAGGAGGTTTTGATGACAGAAAGGATAAGGATTTTTTTTTCCCTTTTCTGAAAGGAGGGGTATTAAGAGCAAATGATCAGCTTTGGCTTTTTTCAATGGCTTTAAAAAAAGTGGTGAGGAAATCAGGGCAAGGCAGAGCTGTGGTGCTAAATTTGAGATAAGGAATGAGACCTTCAGTTGATAAAAATAAATGATATCTATTTATTGTTTTTGGAATTTCATGCTAATGCTTTGCTGTGAGTTGTTCAGGCTGGAGACTGATTCAGATGAAGAGCAGTTGCAGAGGACTGGGAAATGAGCTACAATCTGACATAAACTCCTGTGACTAGTGTGATGTAGCCCCCAGGTTCCCCTGAGGCAACCCAAGGAAACCTGTAAGGCTGGCAGGAAATGTGATACAGATAGAATGGTGTGACTACATTCTGTTTACTGGCGTGTTCCATTAGCCAGCAAGCACCATGCCTTTGCACATGTTCCATTAGGGAAGGTGAGGGCAACCAAAGTCAGTGGTGTCCAAAGTTCTGTTTGTTAGGATACTTCATTACAAATTCAGCATAACTAACATACGTCTGACAGATTCTGTTCTCCTGTTTACTAGGAGCTTCTACTTCTGGGGTATCCACTTACCCACCAACACTTTCCAATCTGTCAGGGACTGCTAGTTATGCAACCACCCATCATCCAAGGCTGTCCGTGATCACAGGGGTCACCAAAGGAGGGACCTTGAGAGCCACTGGTGCACTTGAGTTTCCTAACTGGTTCCGGGGTCCAGTGACCTCGGCATCCTCAGGATAGTTCTAGAGTGGACATCCCAGAGTAGTGGACACTGGAGAATCCAGGCTGCAGGAAGTCGCCTCTGGCCTGTACATCCTGTCATCTTCTGAGATGTCATCTTCTGCCACGGTAGCCAGGGCAGTGAATCTGAAAGCCAGGTCTGTCCAGGGTACTCCGTAATGGGACACTTTGGTGGCTTCTGGCCGCTTACGTGCAGGGCTGGGAGATAGGCTTCTTTATGTTGTGGCCTCCTTCACTCCTCGTGTCTCATTCAGTCTCCAAAAATGCAGAATTACTTGGAGTTCCTAGCCATCCCTTCTGGCATCACACCTTTCCATGCCTCTCTGCCCCAAGCACTTCCTCTTCTTTCTGCCTGGAATATACCTCCCTCTGGTTCGTGCCTTCCACAAGCCCCATTTAGAACATCGTTTCCTCCAGGAAACCTTCTCTGCTCTGTTTTGTGTTCCCACTCTGTGCTGCAACAGCATCTTGAGTGTTCTTTCACAGTTAAACCCACCACCTTTTATGAAAAGTACATTAATATCTTCTTCCCAGTCTCATTATAAGCTCTTCATGATCGGAAACCATTTATTTGTAGTTCACAAAATCTCCAGTGCCAAGAATATTGTAGGCATATGTAGATGTTTAATAAATTATTGAACTGAAAGACAGGAAATATGAAATATAACTTTAGAAGAGTTATGAGACTTGGAAAAGGAATACCAGTAAAACATTTGCTATAATTTGCTACTGGTAAGATCCTTAGGCTTGAGAAAGAGTCAGAATATGTTTAGTTTATAGTCATCTAGAAGAACAGGTTATAGTCTAGCAGATTATTGTTTTTATCTTTTGCCTTTGCTTCTTCTAGATGGAAGAGAGAGCAGGACATAAGAAGCATTGGTCCATCAGATAATGAACTATCCAACTGTACTGCCATATGAACTAATGCCCTCCCCTCTCAGTTATTCTTAATGGCACATTTTTATTTGTAAAGCTTTATGGCCTTTGCTCTATTCTTTCTCTATCCTTTCCTTTCACGTATTGAATCATTATTAGTTATATACTAAATGATGTCTGCTCTTAAAACCAAGAGACCAGAGGTTAAACAAACTCAATTAGAAATGAGAAATGCACATTTCTGTGTGTCTCTTAATAGTGCAGAGCTTCTCCTTGCTACTCTCAGCCTCCAGAAGATAAGTATTATATAATTTTTTAAGCTAAGAGCGTATCAGAGCTCAGATCGTGTAATGGTGATGATAAAGAAACGCTAGTGGATTTAGCAGCCATTTTCTTCCTGGAGGGGATGGGGCTGAGAAAAAAAACTGAATCTGACTTGATTAAGTGAAATGTCTTCCTATAATAATGAAGAATAGATAATATGTTCTAAATAGGCTGACCTTGTAGATCCCCAAGTGGCCTGACTCCATTGAAGAAGCACAGAGATCACAGTGAAGATGGCTTTGAGATCAGCATTCCCTGATTTTACAGTCAGGGAATTTCAGTCTGTTCCTGTGAAATTCATTCTCTTGCTCTGTTCCTCTTTACTCCTGTGGTCTGTGCCTCGTCACAGACTAAATAACAGACGGAAATTACGTGAAGTCTTTAAGCGATGAAAGACGGGAAAATGTTAGAGAACTCTGTGATCAGTCTTCTCAATATCTTTCTTAGGAAAGTGATGTTTGTTAATATTTAAAAACTGTATGTCTCTCTCCTCAGCTTTTCAAGTAGCTCTAGACTTGACAGTAGAAAGTAAAGCAGATCAAAAGCTGCGCTTCCTCAGAGGGCCAAGGCATTGAATTGCGCCTCTGTTAGACTCTAGCGTTGTTGGGCACGTTGAAATCTCAGAAGCTCACCTACTGTATGCTTGGTGATAAGTCTGTTTTGCTGTGCTTGGAATTACAGGGGTCTCTGGAGTATTATTACTCAGATCATTACTCTTAAGTCTCTCCTCTAATACTGAAACTTCAGGGAAAAAATTATGTATACCTAACTTAAGGGTTAGTTTACATATTATCTTATTGGCTGATGCTCCTACTGTGTTTCTGTATTATAGTGATTACTGCTCTGATCCCAAGGAGGTATGGCATGTAGATATAGTTTCTGCTTTATCCTGTTTAATTCTAGATTTAGACATGTCTCTAATAGCTCGGAACTGAAGCCGACGTTAACTAAGTTCTGCAAGTACACATATATTATTAGGCTGTTACCTTAATATAAGAAATGATTGTGTAAAGGTCTCCCATGAGAATAGGTGTGTACGAAATACCCTAAATGGCAGGACATAGCTGCTAAGTAATAAACAAGGACTGAATGGAAATTTGCTTCTGTTGTAGTTAATTTGGTACATTAAATGGAATTTGGCGTTAAGATCAGTAAATCCTGTCCTCCTTCTATGTGATGGAAAATGTTGCTTAGTAACTTATTTTTTTTCCCCACAAAAAAAGGCCACTTTAAATTAGCATTCCAAAGGGTTTAGAAGTATGGATTGTATTCATGTGACTTTCTTGAAATAACTAGGCTCTAACCAAAGTAGCATAAATAGTCATCTATTGTTACCTGAGTGTATAAAAGACATAGAATGATAGTAAGGTGGAGTCAAAGCTAATCTGTCAGAGAAACGTTCATTTTTATTGTGAAGAATTTGTTGTCGTGTGGTGAGATTATGTGATTTATGTATATCTTTCATTCTGAAAGCATTTGAGCTTCCTGTTTAGAATTTGTGCATGTTTGAAATTCAGACCCATTTTCGCTGAGTCATAGGAGCCATCATTAAAGCTGAGGATAGGAGTAGCTGATATTCCTTACTGGAAGAAATATGCTATTTGTTCATCTTATTGAGCTCTAATAAGCCTCATAGTTACAGGTCAAATAACTTTGAAGTTAGGTTAAAAATTTAGCTGTGTTGGTCAGATGATAATTTGCATACCATTGCTCACACTGTTGATTTTGTGTGTATTTGTTTCTTTTTAGAATTGTGATACATGATTTGGGCTTTTGATCCTTTTGTATTTATATCCTTATGTATATAAATTTACATATATATTTTTATTATATTTACATTAGACATGTAATGTAATATATATAGTATATATTAAATTTATATGTGTAAATTTACAGATTCGTGAATTTGCACATAAATGTAAAATTTATGCAAATATGTAAATTACCCCATATTTATATGTATGCATGTGTGTATATATAGTGTATATACAAAAGCTTGTATATGTTACAGTTGGTGATCAACAAATGCCTGGCTGTATTTGGAAAACCATTTACAGTGCCATATTTGATCTTAAGAAAAGAAAGAAAGTGAAGTCGCTCAGTTGTGTCTGACTCTCTGCGACATCATAGACTGTAGCCTACCAGGCTCCTCTGTCCATGGGATTTTCCAGGCAAGACTACTGGAGTGGGTTGTGATTTCCTTCTCCAGAGGATCTTCCCAACCCAGGGATTGAACCCAGGTCTCCCACATTGTAGGCGGACGCTTTACGGTCTGAGGCACCAGGGAAGCCATTGATCTTAGCTGGCTTATATAGTGAGCATGGGCTTTATCAGGGGTTGATTAGGTTTGTTCAGTGGTATTTGGCCTAACAAAAGTGGACGTGAAGTGAAAGTTGCTCAGTCGTGTTCGACTCTTTGCAACCCCCTAATTCTCTAGGCCAGAATACTGGAGTGGGTAGCCATTCCCTTCTCCAGGGGATCTTCCCAACCCAGGGATCGAACCTAGGTCTCCCACATTGCAGGCTGATTCTTTACCAGCTGAGTCTACAAGGGAAGCTGCCTAACAAAGTGAACTTGTTTAGTAAAGGAAATATTTGTAAAGTATATTTTCCTACTTGGATCTCTCCACCCCCATAATTGTGTTTTCTTTCCGTAAACTGAATCCTTGAGATGAAGCACATATGGCTGAGAAAGAGCCAGGGCTGGGGAGTTGGAGGCAAGGTTGAGAGTGTAAGAGGGTAATCAGGGGACTGGGTCAGGCCACTGTGAGCAGCAGGGATCCGCAGCAGGTGAGTGAAACTGGGCAGCAAGCAGAAATGGGGGCCCGGGAATGTTGGAGTTTGGTGGGAGTGATGTGAGAAGAGGGCACATAAGGAAAAGATTAAAAAGTCAAAGTCACATCAGCAATCGGCCGACAGAACCCGAAAGGGCTCAGAGCCCACGTGGATGGCTGACATGAGACATCGGAACAGAAGCTCCTGGCTGTTTCTGTGCCAGTTGTACTCTGGCCGAGAAGCTTCCTGGGCATTCCCTGTCAGGGTGGGAACCAGGCGCA
The DNA here is from genome assembly GCA_006408675.1 of Madoqua kirkii. Classification (NCBI taxonomy): domain Eukaryota; kingdom Metazoa; phylum Chordata; class Mammalia; order Artiodactyla; family Bovidae; genus Madoqua; species Madoqua kirkii. Next base: position 25,052 of record SJYC01080159.1, read on the forward strand.
GGGCGTGGGCCGCACAGCCCACTTGTAAAAGCAGGTCAAGGGTGTGTCTGCCTGAAAGGGAAAGGGAGGTGGCCTGGGAGCGTCCTGACGCCTCAAAGAGGGAGGCTAAGGACAAGTGGCAACACAGGCAGAATCAGCGCTTTGCTGAGCTTGTGTCTTCACGGCCCTGGTTGTAACACACCAGTCTTTCGGGCAGTAAAGCCTCCAGGCCAGACTGGGGAATGAGTCAAGGGCCCTGCTCCGGACGACCAGCAAGCCTTTTCTTTCTTGGTGGGCTTATCCCAGCTCTGTTCTCACGTTCCTCTGCCCGTGAACCCAGAAGGTGGTGTAGAAGAGCTTCTGTAAAGGGGATACAGAGAGAACTTTGAGTGTAGAAGCTGCTGTGTAGTTGACATTCTGTATAAACATCTCAGGTCTCTTTTGTGGGTTTTTCGTGGCCCCCTCCCCACCAAAAGTAGGTCTGTTTGCAGAGGCGTGTCTTGGGATAAATAATATAAATGAAGATTAACCCATGAGAAAAGTGTGGCTTGTGGTTGTGTAAATAGTTTTGCTTTATATTTACATATATACATTTAGATATTTTATAAATATTTAAAGGCATGCATATAGAATAAACATATGCATATGTGAAAATTTATACTGGTTAGGAGTTTCTGTTAATTACTGTTTTAACTCAGTGTTTGGTCCTTTTTTTAGACATAAGAACAAAATTACTTTGTTTTTATTTTTACTTATATTATGAAATTAGATCAATTTATAGGAAAGAAGAACTAATTAACCTTACAATTT
>SJYC01080161.1:0-52073 GCA_006408675.1 Madoqua kirkii
ATAGTCTTAATAATAGGCCTAGGAATGTATGTAGTTTAATTCATACAGCCATATTACTTTCTTTGATATTTAGATTGCCAACATGTGTAACTATGATAAATGAACAACTTCAAACATCTTCCTTCTGTAGTTTTTAACCCATTTATTTTATTCTCATGAGAGGGAGATGCAGAAGGCTCACATATCTTTTTTCCCCAAACTTTAAACTTTTTATTTTGTATTGGGATGCAGCCGATTAACAATGTTGTTGTAGTTTCAAGTAAAACAGTGAAGGGACTCAGTGGTACATATACATGTATCCATTCTCCCCTAAACCTGCCTCCCCTCCAGGCTGCCACATGACACTGAGCAGAGTTCCACGTGCTATACAGTAGGTCCTTGTTGGTTATCCCTTTTGAATATAGCAGTTGCTCACATATATCTTGTTAGGGATCATGGCTCTTTGCGTTTTCTATGAAGATTTGGAGCAATCAGCAGTGGTATGTTTTTGTGCGCTATGATAAACATCAGATGGATGACACATACTTGATTTGGTTACAGGTTGTGAAAATCTTAGAGAAGCATGACCCCTTGAAGAACACCCAGGCAAAATACGGGTCCATCCCTCCAGATGAGGCCAGCGCTGTCCAGAACTATGTAGAGCACATGCTCTTTTTGCTGATAGAGGAGCAAGCCAGGGATGCTGCCATGGGGCCAATCCTGGAATTTGTGGTCTCTGAGAACATCATGGAGAAACTCTTCCTTTGGAGCTTGAGGCGGGAGTTTACCGATGAGACGAAAATGGAGCAGCTCAAGATGTATGAGATGCTGATCACCCAGTCCCACCAGCCTCTGCTACACCATAAGCCCATTCTGAAGCCCCTGATGATGTTGCTGAGCTCTTGTTCGGGAACAACCACCCCCGCCGTGGAGGGGAAGCTGGTGGTCCTGCTCAATCAGCTCTGTTCCATTCTTGCCAAAGATCCATCCATCCTGGAACTCTTCTTCCACACTAGTGAGGACCAAGGGGCCGCGAACTTTCTCTCTTCTCCCTTCTGATCCCCTTCATTCACCGGGAGGGGACCGTGGGCCAGCAGGCCCGGGATGCCTTGCTCTTCATCATGTCTCTCTCTGCCGAGAACACCATGGTGGCTCATCACATCGTGGAGAACACCTACTTTTGTCCCGTAAGTCCTTCCTGTTGGCCCACCTTCCTCCTGCTCTTCTCCTCTCTTGGACTGATGATAAATACTTTTTTTTAAAGCTTCTTTAGATTGTTATTTGTGTCTCTTTTGTGCTTAAAATCTTGTTTCTTGTATTTTGTTGTTGTTGTTATTGTTATTTGTTCGTTTTTGACTGTTGTGTGGCATGTGGGAACATAGTTCTCCAACCGGGGATTAAACCCTTGCATTGGAAGCACAGAGGCTTAATGGATAGTTTCCCTTTTTTTTTCAGCAAACTGTTCTTGGCACCTTCTATGGAAGGATGTTTAGAGGAAATATTTTGGAGGTAGGAGAGGAATTTAAGTTGAGATGTTTCAAGCAATGTCAGCTTGAAATAAGCCGATAGAGGAAACTATATGTGCTACTGTTTCTTGGTTCATTTCTGTTGGGTTAGGAGCTGTTTTGTTTTTTCTAAGAGCATCTCCTGAGCAATCGGTAAAACCTGCTAATCTTATATTCTTAGCTTTTCAGGTTGGTTTTGAGCCAGTGAGTCATGGCATATGGTCAGACCCTTCACAGCGGGCTTTACAAATTAATTTTTTTCCCAGCAAGATAATGACCAAAATTGTAAATCCAAAGCACTGATTCTATTTTAAAAGGAGAAATACATATTTACAGTTTGAAGTAGCAAGACGTCCTCTACTCTGTATCGTTTCTTAAGCGTAGGTTGCTGAGCATTCGAGAGTAAGGCCTCATGTGGATGCCAGAGGAGTCAGGCCCAGTCATAGGCCTGGAAAATAATAGGCACTGTCTCAGGCTCTTGCAAAGCTGTACACCTCTGATTGCTTTCTGCTGTTAGGGTCACCTTGGGAAGGGATATTTAAACAGATTTATAGGTTTGTAGAGTTCCATAGAATAGCAAGGAGAAATACAAAAGCCTTCTTAAGTAAACAATGCAAAGAAATAGAGGAAAACAATAGAATGGGAAAGGATAGAGACCTCTTCAAGAAAATCAGAGATATCAAGGGAACATTTCTTGCAAAGATGGGTCAATAAAGGACAGAAATGGTAGGGACCTAACAGAAGGAGAAGATATTAAGAAGAGGTGGCAAGAATACACAGAAGAACTGTATAAGAAAGACCTTAATGACCTGGATAACCACGATGATGTGGCCACTTACCTAGAGCTGGACATCCTGGAATGTGAGGTCAAGTGGGCCTTCAGAAGCATCACTATGAACAAAGCTAGTGGAGGCGATGAAATTCCAGCTGAACTATTTCAAATCCTACAAGATGATGCTATGAAAGTGCTGCACTCAGTATGCCAACAAATTTGAAAAACTCAGCAATGGTCACAGGCCTGGAAAAGTTCAGTTTTCATTCCAGTTCCAAAGAAGGGCAATTCCAAAGAACGTTCAAGCTACCATACAATTGCGCTTATTTCACATGTTAGTAAGGTTACGCTCAAAATCCTTCAAGCTAGGCTTCAGCAAAATGCAAACTGAGAGCTTCCAGATGTACAACTTGGATTTAGAAAAGGCAGTAGAACCAGAGATTAAGTGGCCAAAATCCACTGGATCATTGAAAAAGCAAAGGAATTCCAGAAAAGCATCTACTTCTGCTTCATTGGCTGTGCCTTTGACCTTGTGGATCACAACAAACTATGGAAAATTCTTAAAAGATGGAAATAGCAGACCACCTTACTTGACTCCTACAAAACCTGTGTGTAGGTCAAGAAGCAACAGTTAGAACCAGACATGGAACAATGTACTGGTTCAAAATTGAGAAAGGAGTACATCAAGGCTATATATGGTCACACTGCTTATTTAACTTATATGCCGGGTACATTATGTGAAATACCAGGCTGGATGATTCGCAAGCTGGATGAACTGCAGGCTGGAATCAAGATTTCTGGGAGATATATCAACAACCTCAGGTATGCAGATGACACCACCCTTATGGCAGAAAGAGAAAACGAGCTAAAGAGCCTCTTGATGAAGGTGAAAGAGGAGAGTGAAAAAGCTGGCTTAAAACTCAGCATTCAAAATAAGCCTAAGATCATGGCATCTGGTTCCATTATTTCCTGGCAAACAGTTGGGGAAACAATGGAAACAGTGGCAGATTTTCCCTTCTTGGGCTCCAAAATCCCTGCAGATGATGACCACAGCCATGAAATTAAAAGACACCTGTTCCTCAGAAGAAAAGCTGTGATCAACCTAGACTGCATATTAAAAAGCAGAAATGTCACTTTGTTGACAAAGGTCCATATTGTCAAAGCTATGGTTTTTCCAGTAGTCATGTACAGATGTGAGAGTTGGACCATAAAGAAGACTGAGCCCCAATGAATTGATGCTTTTGAACTGTGGTGTTGAAGACTCTTGAGAGTCCCTAGGACTGCAAGGAGATCCAACCAGTCAACCCTAAAGGAAATCAGTCCTGAATATTCATTGGAAGGACTGATGCCGAAGCTGAAGCTCCAGTACTTTGGCCACCTGATGTGAAGAGCTGGCTCATTGGAAAAGACCCTGATGCTGGGAGGGATTGAGGACAAGAGGAGAAGGGGGCAACAGAGGATGAGATGGTTGGATGGCATCACTGATTCAATGGACATGAGTTTGGGTAAATGCTGGGAGATAGTGAAGGACAGGTAAGCCTGGTGTGCTGCAATCCATAGGGGTCACAAAGAGTAGAACTTAGAGACTGAACAGCAGATCTCCTGTTTTGTAAAATGTTGAGCTATGGCTATTTTTTTCTTAACCCAGTGAACATCTCCAGTTTATTTCCATTATGTGTTCTTTTTACTGATCGTCTCATTGTGTTTCTTTATCAACTGTATTGCCTTGAACATGCCTGATTTTGCCAGAATAGTGTGTAAGATCATTAGTGAGTTTTATAGGAACAGGCTAGGCAAATTGCCTTAAGTAGATTAGATTCATTGTTAATGAACACGATGTGGGTGGTTCTTGACCCAAAGCGAGGGTATTTAGAAATGTATGTGGGGCATGTTTGGTTGTCGGGCAACAAGGGGGCCTGGAAGGGAGGTCATCTGGCATTTAGTGGGCAGGGGCCAGGGAAGCTTAATGTCCAGTAGTTTGTGGACTGGTCACATACAGGAAAGAATTGCCTTGCCCCAGGTGCTGATAGCCATGCTGGTGATTGACATGCTATATTTGGCTTTGAAGTTCAAGAGTAGTAATCGTTTTTATAATACTAAATTCCTGTCTTTATCAATAAACCAAACAAACTGAGGTCACCGAAGTGTCTGGTGAATATTTATTTTAGGAGGAACAAATGAGTAAATTTTTTGAGAAATAGAGTTAAATTCAGACACCATATGTCTCTTCTGTTATGGCTTCTGACCAACAGAGTCAGAAATTGCAGAAAGCGTATATGTATGCACAGTCACTCAGTCATGTCCAACTCTTTGTGGTCCCATGGACTGTAGCCCGCCAGGCTCCTCTGTCCATGAGATTTTCTAGACAGGAATAGTGGAGTGGGTTGCCGTTTCCCCAAAGATTGAGAGTCAGATGGGAAATAAAGAACTGATTCCATTCATCTGTGCCAGCATATTAAATCTCCTTTCCTTATTTTCTTCAACAGAATTATAAGCTAGATTATAAATTCTTTTAAAAGAACATATCTCTAAGCAAAAGTGTAACTTCTCACCCTGAATCTGAGTGTCTATATTAGTTTTCTTTAAACAACAACAACAAAGCTAATTGATTAGAGTATAATTGCTTCACAGTGTTGTGTTAGTTTCTGCTGTTCCATGAAGTGAGTCAGCTATATGTGTACACACACCCCCTCCCTCTTGAGCCTCCCTTGCACCTCCACCCTCATCCCACCCCTGCAGGTCATCACAGAGCACTGAGCTGAGCTGCTTGTGCTATGTACAGCAGCTTCCTAGTAGCTGTATTACTTTTCTATTGCTGCTGTAACAAATTACCAAAACTGTGGCTTTAAATCGGAGAAGGCAATGGCACTCCCCTCCAATACTCTTGCCTGGAAAATCCCATAGACGGAGGAGCCTGGTAGGCTGCAGTCCATGGGGTTGCTAAGAGTCGGGCACGACTGAGCGACTTCACTTTCACTTTTCATTTTCATGCATTGGAGAAGGAAATGGCAGCCCACTCCAGTGTTCTTGGCCTGGAGAGTCCCAGGGACGGGGAGCCTGATGGGCTGGCATCTGTGGGGTGGCACAGAGTCAGACACGACTGAAGCGACTCAGCAGCAGCAGCAGCATGGCTTTAAGTAACACTGGCGATTATCTTGCAGTAGTATCGTCTTACTATAGGTTAAAAGTCCAGGTCTTGCTGGGCTAAACTGGATGTTGACAGGGCTTGCTCCTTTCTGGAGACTCTCACGGTGAGTCCTTTTCCTCACCTTCTCCGGCTTCCAGAGGCCACCCACATCCCTCAGCTCATGGCCCGCTCCTTCCTCTCCGCAGTCAGCGGTGTTACGTCTCTCTAACCATCCTCTTGGGGTCGTGGCTCCCTCTGACTCTGCTCCTCTGCCTCCCTCTTCCACTTCCACAAGAACCCTTGTAATCATGTTGGGTTTACCTGGATCATCCAGAATTTAAAGATTTTTAAGATCATCCCTGCTTAGAGATTAGCTAGTTAGCACCCCTAATTCCATCTGCATCCTTAATTTTCCTTTGCCATGGAAGCTAATTTGTTCATGGACTCCGGAATTAGGATGTGGACAGCTTTGTGGGGGTCAGTCTGCTTCCCACAGTTACCATATTCATTCAGTTTGGAGAGATCTTGGAGAAGTTTGATGAAGAACGCAGCATAATCAGGACTCTTGTAGTTGAATCTGACCATGTATGTTTGGGAGTTGTTGAGGAAGCAGGGTCACACATTGGGGTCTAGAAACAAGACTGATAGGAAGGAGAATATGAGAGAGGCGCTGGACCTGAGCAGGGATGTGAAGGCAGAGGCCCACTGAACGATGGACTTTTTCGCAAGGGGCTGTGCGGAGGTTTGGGGTTTGGCTCACTTGAGTTGTTTTGGGTAGTTCCGCTGTCCAGGAAGGAGTGCAGGTATTGAAACAAATCACAGTATTCGGGCAGTTCACTCGGCCAGTATCTACAGGGCGATTTCACACAGGTACTCTCTTCAAAAGCATCACAGTTCTAAAGTATGCTGAAGAAATCTAACAAATATGTAAAATGTACCCTTTTATAAGGAAAATTGAGGAACTTTATTGAAGGGTATAAAATAAGACAGAAATAGATGGAAAGCCCCGCAGTTTGTAGATACAGTGTAGCTAATGCTTTCCTGCAAATCAGTCTCTGAAGTTAACACAACTTATGTTTTACAACTTCTTATTGTGGAAAAAAGCAAAATACAGAAATGGAACAAATACCGAAATTTGAAAGAATACTAAAAGGAGCACCATGCATATAGTGCTTAAACTCAGAGTTGCTAATATGTGTCCTACTTTGGTATACTTTCTTTGTATACCAGATATATTTGTGTATTTGTTTTTACTGTTCCATTTGAACTTAAATTATAGATATCAATTATTTTAATATGTATCTCCTACAAATAAGGACATGCTCCTACGCAATCACAATACTGTTATTATACCTAAGAAAATTATACAGTAGTTCTATAATGTGATCTTATAACCAGTTTCCCAGTTATGCTGCACATGACTTTTACAGATTCCCTACCCCCACCCCAAACCAGAGTCCAGTACAAGGTGCATTTCTGACTCTCGTGTAGCTCTAGTCTGTTAATTCTCAACAAGTTGCCGCTTTTATCCTCGTGGCGGTGACTTTGTAAGAGTTCAGCCATTATCTTTAGAACACCCCGCATTCCAAGTTTGTCTCTTTGTGTAGTTTGACTGGTCTCTATCACTGGTATTTCCTGAAAATTGAGAGTTGGGTCTAAACGCCTGGTTAAATTCAGGTTAAGTACATTTCGTAAGAATATTTTATAGGCAATGCCGTACCTGACAAGAAGCACATGTTAGGTTGCACCACTGTTCGTGAGACCAGAGGTGGTCACTCGGTCGTTTAAGGCAGTGATCCTTCGGTCCCTGTGTTGTAAAGATAAAACTTCCCCTCTGTAAATTGTAAGGTATGATCGGTGAGATGTTAACGTGACTTAAAATCCCAGGAGAGTTTTCAAAGGAACATGGCCAGTTGATGCTAAATGTCATATGCACGCATGCTAAGTTGCTTCAGTCATGTCCAACTCTTGGTGACCCAGTGGATAGTAGCCCACCGAGCTCCTCTGTCCTTGGTTTTCTCTAGGCAAGAATGGTGGAGTGGGTGTCCATTCCCTCCTCCAGGGGGTCTTCCTGACCCAGGGATTGAACCCAGGTCTCTTATGTCTCCTGCACTGGCAGGCGGGTTCTTTACCCCTTGTGCTACCTGGGAATAGCTGAAATAATTATACGAATAATGATAACAGTAATATATTTGTTGAGAGCTAACTATATGCCACCCACTAGTCTCAGTGCTTTATATTATTAATTGAATTCTCACAACTGTTGGAACTAGTGTTATTCTCCTTTTATAGATGAAGAAATCCAGGTACAGTGACCCGATGTAAATTCATACAAGGCCATGTGGCTAGTAAGAGAGCGGATTAGGATCTGAACTGGGACAGTCTGACTCAGTGACCCATATGCTTAACCCTTATCTTGGACATAAGTGATAAAATATTAAGACTTTCTGTAAAGCAGTAATCATAAAGAAAAGATTGAAGAACAAAAACAACACCCAAAATTGCATTGGCAGGTGGATCCTTTGCTACTAGTGCCACCTGGGAAGCCCATTTGTTACACACGCATTTGCAAATGGTAGTTACCCAAAATATATAAAAATATTTTTAATACTACACATTAGTAAGAAAACAATGAAACATGTGAAGGATATGACCAACAGTTCCCCAAAGACCCCAAACCTGATACATATGAAAATATGCTCATCTTCCTTAGCGTCAAGTAAATACAAATGAACTTACAGTGAAACAATAGGTAGCGGCATCAGAGGGGCTAACCATCAGACATCCAGTAACACCACATTAGTACAATAACTCAAGAAAGCAGTATGGCAGTATTTCCCTGAGAGCTCAGCTGGTAAAGAATCCGCCTGCAATGCAGGAGACCTGGGTTCGATACCTGGGTTGGGAAGATCCTCTGGAGAAGGGAAAGGCTACCTACCCCAGTATTCTGGCTTAGAGAATTCCATGGACTGTATAGTCCATGGGGTCACAAAGAATCAGACACGACTGAGCGACCTTCACTTTCAGTGAAATTGAGTGCATGCCGTGTAGCCCTGCATCTTCACTTCTAGGTATCTCCCGTAGGGAAGCCTGGCACATGTTTGCAAGGGTACATGCACAGAGGTATTCTGTGGAATAGTGATTTGAAGAAGAGAGAAAGAGAAATAAGAAAAAGATAAATAAGATGGTGCATACGATGTCGATGGAATACTCCTCAGCATTCAGGAGTGAATCACTGACCATTATTCCACTGCATCTATATTTATCTGCCTGCCACATCTTTTTTATCTGTTCTACTCTGGAAGGACACTTAGGCTGCTTCTGTGGCTTGGCTATTACAAACAGTGCTGCAGTGAACATTGGGTGTATGTATCTGTTTTGAATTAGTGTTTTGTTTTCCTTATATAAAAACGGAGTGAAATTTTGCCATTTGAAATAGCATGGAGGGACCTGGGTAGTATTAGGGTTAGGAAATAAATAAGAGACACCTACTGTATGTAGTCACTTGTATGTGGAACCTAAATATGACGAACGAGAAACAGACTCACAGATGTGGAGAACAAGCTAGTGTTCATTAGAGGGGAGAGGGGCTAGCACCAGGGCAAAGCAGGGCAAAAGGCACAGACTACTCGGTGTAAAATAAGTCACAAGGCTGTTATGCACAGCATAGGAAATATAGTCAGTATCTTATAATTTTGAATGGAGTCTAATGTATAAAAATATCAAGTTACTATGTTGAGTTCTGTTGAAAGTACTAAGTCAACTGTGCACGTGTGCTAAGTCACTTCAGTCGTGTCTGACTTTTTGCAACCCTGTAGACTATAGCCTGCTAGGCTCCTCTGTCCTTGGAATTCTCCAGGCAGGAATGCTGGAGTGAGTTGCCAGGCCCTCCTCGAGGGGAACTTTGCGACCAGAGATTGTGCCTGCGTCTCCCGTGGCTCCTGCATTGCAGGCAGATTCTTTTACTGCTGAGCCCCTGCAGAAGGCAAGTCAACTGTTTTTCAATAAAAAAAAAAAGAATTACATTTCACATTTATTGCATGTAACTGCACCTACATGTGTGAGCACCAGTGAACCTAAAGACAAAAAGCATAAAATCTAAAAACATTCAAAAGTAAGTAGCAAAATGTTCCATATAGTATGTTAACATTTACATACAATTTATGTAAACTTGTAAGACAATATGTGTACTCTTTTTTTGATAAATGTGAACACAGTAGAAGTACAGAAACACTCACAGAAATAATGTATATTAAGCTCAGGACTGTGGTTACTTTTGGGTGCAAAGGAAAGAGGAGAGATGATAATGAGATTGGAATAGGGTTTAGCTCTACTTGTAATGTTTTGTTTTTTGAAAAATAAAGAGCATTCTGAAGAACTTATGGCCAAACAAAATATGTTAAATATTGGGGGTGATTTTCTGTTTTGTTTTATGTGTTTGTAATATGTAATATTTAAAAAATTTAAGCATATTAGGACTAGAATGGAGCATATTGTTAGTGTTTAAATTTCCACTTACTAAGTTATAGGTAGATTTCACTGAGTAGTTGTTGCTTTTATAACAATATGTTTTAAAACACTGTATACAGTTCATTAAAATTGGAGGGAAAACATCTCCAGTTGACCTTATTTGCTAGAATGGAACACAGAGCTTTGTTGTGTTAAGTTGCCCCTTAGGATAGATCCCATAATTTCATTTGTTCCCAGTTTTCTATAATTACATCTGACAACATAATTAAAAAAAAAAGACCTCTTTATGTTGAAGATAAAAGCATACTCTATTAACCATCTGGCTGAAGACCACAATTGACAAAAGGCTTTTTCTAATTAGTATGATTGTCAAAGTGTGTTAGCATCAGGCTTTGGGAAGAGTAATGGCTCTTTAAGGAAACTGGACCACTTTTGGAAACTTTTGTTCTGTGGTTTATAGGAAGAGCTTGCTGGTTCTGCCTTTTGTCTTAGGATGTGTTTTCCCAAGAAAAGAAAGATAATAAGGATACTCTGCTGCTGCTGCTGCTGCTGCTAAGTCACTTCAGTCGTGTCCAACTCTATGTGACCCCATTGATGGCAGCCCACCAGGCTCCCCCGTCCCTGGGATTCTCCAGGCAAGAACACTGGAGTGGATTGCCATTTCCTTCTCCAATGCATGAAGATGAAAAGTGAAAGTGAAGTTGCTCAGTCGTGTCTGACTCTTAGCGACCCCATGAACTGCAACCCACCAAGCTCCTCTGTCCGTGGGATTTTCTAGGCAAGAATACTGGAGTGGGGTGCCAAAGAATGTAGTGCCCACGAATGGTTGGGGACTCTATGACCCTTGCTTCTTATGATTTTTAAAAACCAAGTATTGATGATTAAGCCCTTGTCACTTGTTACATGTTGGCAGAAATGGAAAACAGCCTATACATACATTTGGAAATGCACATTGAAATAAGCAACCTTTAGGTACGCAGCCGCAGGTAGGAAGTTATTTATCCCATATTTAAAATGTATGAGGCTTTTTATTTTGGCATGCTGTCGCAAATGGTCCCCACCAGGCATCTTGCTGCTAGCTTCAGACTAAAGCCATCTGCCGACAGTCTTCTCTGCTTTTGCTGAAATTAGCTGGGTACTATTAGATGTTTAAAGGGGAACCTTTCCTAATGGCTCACTGCTCTGTGCGCATCATTTTTTTTCCCTCCATTGGAAACATTGCTGTGTATAAACCATGATGTCCACTTCTTTACGTGCATGATTTCTTCTAATTGTTGCAACAACTCAGTGGAGAAACTGAACTTTGGAGGGCTTTAAAAACTGCCTGTAAGCGGCAAGGTCAGAGCCACGTTAGTCTGACACTGAAACCCGGGGTCTCGGCAGTTACATGCTACACTGTACTGCTGTCAGGGAGGTAGTTTGCTTTGCTAATTGTTGGTCATCTTTAGGGTTTTACGTGGTCGTTCGTTTTTTTAAAGACTTGAGAAAAGATGAATTAAAACTATTGGGTTATAGACTTCCCTGGTGATCCAGTGCAGGGGATTGGGTTTGATCCCTGGTCAGGGAGCTAAGATTGTGCATACCACACGGCATAGCCAAAAAAAATGGGGGGCAGGGAGGGGTGGTAGTGTTCATATGTTGGGGATAAGTATAATGTTTGACAGTTACTTTTTTGGTGGTCAGGATTAATAAAAGGCTAAAAGAATGATGAGCATTAAAAAATATTAACTGTTGAATATCAATATATATTTTGAATTTTGAAGTTAAAATTGTCTTAGATTGTACCATCAAACTCTTGGAAAAATTATCTGCAAACCTGTTGTTGCCTCTCCTTTCTCTTCTTCCTGTTCCCATAATATTCCTTGCATTGTTTTTTGAATGAGGAAGTGAATAAAGGTCAGCAGGAAGTAGTCTCGAGTGGTAACAGTCTGTCTTGCATTTATGGTTGATCAGCTGTCTCCTCCATCGCAGCCGGTCAGACTTGTTCAGTGCTTGTTCCCCAGTCCTGACACGATGCCTGGCCTGTTGTTGGTGTTCTAGAATGCATGTGGGCTGGATGAAGGAATCTGAAATCTGAGCAAAATCTTGGAAAGGATAAGTGTTTAGCAGAAAAGATTTGCAGTCTTGCTCTTAAGGCCATACAGTCCTCTTTGTCCTGTAGACTCTTTCTCCTGTTTCTTTGCTGTGCTGGAGACAGTTGCAAGTCGGTTCACCGCAGGTGTCTGTGTCCAGGGGACACACACACCACACTGTCCTCCTGGGCAGGTGGGCTGAGTTCTCGTCTCAGCCATGCCCTTTGCAGGACACTGTTTAAAAAAAGTGAATATTAGGTATGTCTTATTTTTAATTACTGTCACTGATGTATGTAATTTGAAAATTAATGTTGCTGTAATTATATTGATATACTGAATAGTTATTCCCAGCTTCTTAGTCAGACAAATTAAGCCTGTCTTTATGAATTCATCTTCAAAGGCTCAAAGTGGTTAAGGAATCGGGAATATGCAGAATTAAAGCCTTTGTTCTGCAGTTAATTTAGCATGAGTTAGCAAATGTAATTGATTTTAAAAATGTGGCATCAAGATTAGATTTGCCTTCAAGGAGAACTTTTGGTCTCTGTTCTCTGTTTCCAGAGGTTTCTGATTTATAACAAGGAGCTCACTAGGGTCACATTCAAAACAGGAATTAAAGTGATTTGTTTGGGTTTGCTGACAAGGAGTTAAATGCTTTAATAGGGGACATTCTTTCTTGGGACTGCAGATGCCCTGATTTTGAAAAAGAGATACACTTTTTGTCTTGTTGACTGCTGTATATCCTGTGCTTAACATCATTGAGCCTGTCCTGAGGGTGCTCAGCGACTTTTTTTTTAAAGTAAAAAACTGAATGAATGAATGAATAAAGGTCACTAGGAAACAGCAGAGAAATGTATATGATTTTTGATTTTTCCAGTGTTGAAATGGTTCATCCCTTTCCCTTGCTGCCCTCACACACTCAGCGGTGGGTACTATTCCCCGCCCCGCCCCCTCTCAGCCCTGCACCCACTCCCGTGGTGTCAGTCATCCGGTTTCTCTGCACCCAGACCTCCAGGTGCACTTATTGATGGATGTATTACTTAGGGAAAGTACTGCCAGCGTCTGACTGGACAGATCACCCCAGTCTGCAGAGTGGACGGGAGTGAACTGGTCAGGCTGACGGAGAAGACAGACCTGAAACTAACGCAAGGAAGGCAGTTGCTGTACAGGAGGCTGCAGGGGGCGCTGTGGGAGCAAGCCAGGGGAAGGGAGAGGCGGCAGTTGGTATACTTCTTCAAAGTATGGCATACCTGGAGCCACACCTCCTGGCTTTCCATGGCTGCTGTCAGGCACTATGGATTGTCATAGCTCATCATCTGAACCTCCCTTCCCATCTCTCTCTGGTCTGCATAAAGCCTGAGGTCTCATCTTTTTGTCTTTTCATACCGTTTGTGGGCTTCTCAAGGCAAGAATACTGAAGTGGTTTGCCGTTCCCTTCTCCAGAGGACCACGTTCTGTCAGAACTCTCCACCGTGCCCTACATGCATGGCTGATAACTTCACTGAGTTAGACAATGCTGTGGTTCATGTCATCAGTTTGCTTAGTTTTCTGTGGTTGTATTTTTCATTCTGTCTACTCTCTTACGATTATACAGTGGAAGTGACAAATAGATTCAAGGGATTAGATCTGATAGAGTGCCTGAAGAACTATGGACAGGGCTTTGTCACATTGTACACGAGGCAGTGATCAAGACCATCCCCAAGAAAAAGAAATGCAAAAAGACAAAATGGTTATCTGATGGGGCCTTACAAATGGCTGAGAAAAGAAGAGGAGCAAAAGGCAAAGGAGAAAAGGAAAGATATACCCATTTGAATGCAAATTTCCAAAGAAAAGCAAGGAGAGATAAGAAAGCCTTCCTTAGTGATCAATGCAAAGAAATAGAGGAAAACAATAGAATGAGAAAGACTAGAGATCTCTTCAAGAAAATTAGAGGTACCAAGGGAACATTTCATGCAAAGATGGGCACAGTAAAGGACCGAAATGGTATGGACCTAACAGAATCAGAAGATATTAAGAAGAGGTGGCAAGAATACATGGAAGAACTGTACAAAAAAGATCTTCATGACCCAGATAATCACGATGGTGTGATTGCTCAGCTAGAGTGAGATATCCTGGAATGTGAAGTCAGTTGGACCTTAGGAAGCATCACTACGAACAAAGCTAGTGGAGGTGATGGAATTCCAGTAGAGCTGTTTCAAATCCTGAAAGATGATGCTGTGAAAGTGCTGCACTCAGTATGCCAGCAAATTGGGAAAACTCAGCAGTGACCACAGGACTGGAAAAGGTCAGTTTTCATTCCAATCCCAAAGAAAGGCAATGCCAAAGAATGCTCAAACTACCGCACAATTGCACTCATCTCACATGCTTGCAGAGTAATGTTCAAAATTCTCCAAGCCACGCTTCAACAGTACGTGACCTGAGAACTTCCAGCTGTTCAAACTGGATTTAGAAAAGCCAGAGGAACCAGAGATCACTTGCCAACATCCATTGGATTATCAAAAAAGCAAGAGAGTTCCAGAAAAACATCTGCTTTATTGACTATGCCAAAGCCTTTGACTGTGTGGATCACAACAAACTGTGGAAAATTCTTTAAGAGATGGGAATACCAGACCACCTTACATGCCTCCTGAGAAATCTGTATGCAGGTCAGAAAGCAACAGTTAGAACCAGACATGAAACAACATACTGGTTCCAAATAGGGCAAGGAGTATGTCAAGGCCATGTGTACTGTATAAGTTTAATAAGTACTGCTTATTTAACTTACATGCAGAGTAGATGGTGCAAAATGCCATACTGGATGAAGTAAAAGCTGGAATCAAGACTGCTTGGAGAAATATTAAGAACCTCATATATGCAGATGATACCACCCCACCATTATGGCAGAAAGCGAAGAACTAAAGAGCCTCTTGATGAGGGTGAAAGAGGTTAGAAACGTTGACTTAGAACTCAACATTCAAAAAACTAAGATCATGGCATCAGGCCCTATCACTTCATGGCAAATAGGTGGAGAAACAGTGGAATCATTCCATACTGGATGAAGTAAAAGCTGGAATCAAGACTGCTTGGAGAAATATTAAGAACCTCATATATGCAGATGATACCACCCCACCATTATGGCAGAAAGCGAAGAACTAAAGAGCCTCTTGATGAGGGTGAAAGAGGTTAGAAACGTTGACTTAGAACTCAACATTCAAAAAACTAAGATCATGGCATCAGGCCCTATCACTTCATGGCAAATAGGTGGAGAAACAGTGGTATCATTGAAAGATTTTCTTTTCTTGGGCTCCAAAATCACTGCAGATGGTGACTGCAGCCATGAAATTAAAAGACACTTGCTCCTTGGAAGAAAAGCTATGACCAACCTAGACAGCATATAAAAAACAGAAACAGTACTTTTCTGACAAAGGTCTGTCTAGTCAAGGCTATGGTTTTTCCAGTGGTCATGTATGGATGTGAAAGTTGGACCATAAAGAAAGTCGAGTGCTGAAGAATTGATGCTTTTGAACTGTGGTGTTGGATAAGACTCTTAAGAGTCACTTGGACTGCAAAGAGATCCAACCAGTCCATCCTAAAGGAGATGAGTCCTGGGTGTTCATTGGAAGGTCTGATGTTGAAGCTGAAACTCTAGTACCTGATGTGAAGAACTGACTAATTGGAAAAGACCCTGATGCTGGGAAAGATTGAAGGCAGGAGAAGGGGATGACAGAGGAAGAGATGGTTGGATGACATCATCACTTCAATAGACATGAATTTGAGCAAACTCTGGGAGTTGGTGACGGACAGGGAGGTCTGGTGTGCTGCAGTCGAAGGGATTGCAGAGTCGCACTCAACTGAGCAGCTGAAGTGTACTGAACTGAACTGAGGTCTCATCTCCATGTGATGGCTCCAGAGGTCTGTCTACTCGGCTGTCCACTGGTTTGTCCCTTCAGTTCTGCAGTCTGTCCTGCAGAACACTGCAGGATCTGATTCAGGCATGCCTTGCCAGGCTCCTTCTACCTCTAACTCTACACTCTAGTCATATTGCACTTCTCTTTATTCCTGGAAGGTACCACCTTTTTTTGCTCCTTTATGCTTTTTATATCCTCTGCTGGAAATATTCTTGCTTCCAACAATATAAGAGCTTTTTAAAAAATAATAAAGCTCAATAAGAACTTTTTCTGGCTCTTACTCATTCTTCTGCAGCTCTTGGATATCATTTCTTCTGAGAACATTTCATGCTCCTAACACTGCAAGTCTGGGTTTATCCATGGTGACATACTTTCTATGATGCAGTCTGAGCATTTATGTACACTCCTGTAATTGCCTGTTCATCTCTTATTAGTCTGTGGGATTGGTGAAAACTTTGCTATTTCTTCTCTGGGCCTAACTCAGAAGGGGCTGTTTTCTTGAATGCTTCTATCCCGTTTGAGCTCCTTATGACCTTAGGTTTACCTAGAGCAGCACCTTTCACAGGTCACGCCCTTGTTTCTGTTCTGGGCACTTCCTGTCCATCCTTTGCACATCTTCCAGGTCAGCATCCCTAAGGTGCTGGCTCGCGTCACTTCCCTGTACCGTGAAATCCGTTGTTTGCTTTGGTTCTGTTTTCCATGAGGTAAAACTAGCAGGCACTCAGCATAAATGAGTGTCTGCTAGTTTTTTCTGCACTTTCTATATTTCTGTCTTGGTTTAAGGCATCAGCATCTTCTTAACGACCAAGCTGGAAAACCCAACAATGTGGAGTTCTCCCTGATTCTCAGTGACTGAACCCAAGCGCCGTCAGTGTCACACAGGGACAGAGCAGGGGGAGGAGGCGAGCCTCGTGACTTTGGGTTCAGACTGGGCTGGGGGATACTTTAGGCAGAGCACCCGGCCTGTGAGCCTGCACTTCCTCATCCTTTCTCCCCGCTGCCGATGCTTCAGGTTAGACCTTTTTAGCTCAGTTTGGAATGTCATCATCTCATCTGACTGACCCGTGACCCCCAGTTGTTTCTCCTAGACTTTGTGGAGATGAGATGAACATGTCCACATGTGCATGTCAGTCATGACCTTGAACACGGCTGCCAGGATCTTTCTCATCCAGCTGCTCACGGTTCTCCTCTGGCGTCTTCTGTCCCGGCGGCCTCAGTCCCAGGCGCTCCCCGTGGACAGGGGTGTGGGCTGTGTTGGGTGTGTGCTCAGCACAGTGTGATAGAACAGATGTTGCTGAGTTCACTCCGCTCCTGCACACACGTGGGGGCCGTAACCACGTTTCCTGCATCTTGCGTCTGTCTCCCTCCCTCCCCCAGCCCAGTGTCGGCCCTACACGGAAGAGGTCAGCAACCCGTAGTGTCCGTGGACCCAGTGCTTCTGTTCCTCCTCCCGCATCCTTCCAGGAACATTCCAGGTTCCCTCCAGGCCGACAGCCTCGAATGTGGGAATCCCGCGCTACCTAAAGTGCAGTCTGGGCCAGTGGCCGAGGCATCGAGTGGGAGAAGAGCTCAGGCAAAGTACTGATTGCACTTTTGTTTCTGAACCCAGGTGCTTGCGACGGGGCTCAGTGGCCTGTACTCCTCCCTGCCTACCAAGCTGGAGGAGAAAGGCGAGGGGTGGCACTGCCTGCTGAGGGACGACTGGCTCCTTCTCCCGCCGCTCGTCCAGTTCATGAACTCGCTGGAGTTCTGCAACGCCGTCATTCAGGTGAGAGCGGCCCATTCAGGATACAGGCGATAGGCTGAGTCAGCTGATCACAGCGGCGTTCCTTCTCTTATTGCAGTCAACGTCTGTGGAACACTAGTGCTTTACTTTAAGCCTACTGAATGTCCTGGAAGAGTAAAAATGTTGGTTTATAGGTTTGGGGGAAGTTTTAATTGAAAAAAAAAATGAGTAGATTTTCTTAGTCTTCCTTATAAAAAGTGTTAATTCTGTTCTGATTATCCATTTAACCATCAAAAATAAGTTCAATGCCGGACTCATTAAATAGATATTTTTAGGCTTCTAAGTACTCCAGATTATACTGTTTTTACTTCAAGGTCTTCTTGGGAGTCTACAAAGCAAAACACTTTATTTTGCTTAATTGTGCATAGTACATAAAGGACATTGTTATCTCAATTGAATTTAGAAGACGTTAAGCATCTTCTTAGCAACACAAATTAAATTTGCTTTGAAATTGGCCTGCTTCGGGGGAAAAACAGCCACTGAACTCAAGTATATTTGGCTTTTTGATTAGATTTTTACCTTCAAATTTCTTGTTACTGTTTTCAATAAAAAATCAGATCATATATATACTTAAGGGTGTAGTAGGTTTTCTTTGAAAAATGTTTTATTTCTGTATAGGACAAATATTGCCTTAATACTAGATTTATTAAGAAATAAAATTTCTTTATGATGATTGTAAGGGGAAAAATGTTAGTTATAATTTGTTTATCTACCAAATGAAAAAATAGCTTCTGGAAGAAAATGCAAGTAAATTATACTTTAGTTCTCATCTCATTTTTATTGCTAAGTCAAAGGAGATTTTATTTATGTATAAGATAAATGGATTACATCTTAAGTTATTTTTTTCCTTTAATATTACAGTCTATCAACATTTTCTTGCAAAAGTTTGTGAAAATAAAAAAGATGGAACTATTAGTTTCTCCCCAAATGTACACAGAGTGAGATTATCAGTAATTTAAAGATCTAGCTGCACTTCCCTAGAAATTGCTTTTTACTTTATTGTTTGACTCTTTTAATTTTTTTTGAAGAAAGAGAAAGCTAACAGGCATGGTTGAGAACACAGATATAGTTTATATCTTATTCTGAGACTGAAGCCATATACTTTTAGGATTTTTTGTTTGGGGGTACTACTGAAAAATATTACAGTTGACCTTTGTACCTGCAGGTTTAACAGCTGCGGATTCCACCAACAGCAGGTCTGAACGTATTTCCAGAAGAATCCAGAAAGTTCCAAAGGGCAAAACTTGAATTTACTGAATGCCAGCAACTGTTTACATAGCATTTATATTGTAGTTACTATTTGTATTGTATTAGGCATTATAAAGTAATTTAGAGATGATTTATAGTATATGAGAAGACGTATGTAGGTTATATGAAAACACTATGCCATTTTTATTTATAAGAGACTTAAGCATCCACAGATTTTGGTATTGTGGCAGTGGGGGCTGGTCATCCCAGAACCAATTCCCCATAGATACTGGGGATGATTGTATTTATAAAAGACGTCAGTAAGGCTTATCCATACTAAATATATTTTGAAAGTTAAATATAGGAGATGTTGTACCTCTGATAATGTTTTCTGCTTTTTAGCATTATCTGTTTTTTTTGAAAAGATTTTCTAAATGCCTTCCTCCCCAATATAAATGCATTTCAAAATGAGAATTTTTTTTCTGCTGACAAAATGAATGGTTTTACTAGTCCATCTTGACAGTTATTTTTTAAAAAATTAGTCGCAAGTTGAGATAGGACATAGATGAAGTTATGGAGCAGAAATTATCCATTCCAGTTTGTTGACTTTAATATGTGAGCCCATGTACATATTCAGTCTATTTATTATATGTTAAAAAAATTTTTTTTCCAAATAGAAATTTAAAATTACCGGTTTTAAAATTTGAAAGTCCAGGCTATTTATTTATACTGGGATAAAGCATCTGGAAAAATGACATAGTGGTTTGAAGTGTCAATTATTCCTTAGCCATGAAATAAATGGCAAACATTTGGATTTCCTTTTTGAATCCAGATTTGATTTTAAGGTGATCTAAAGATTGTCTTTTTCATGACTGTTTGTTTCTCTCTTAGGTGGCTCACCCTTTGATTCGTAATCAGCTTGTCAATTATATTTACAACGGATTCTTGGTACCGGTCTTGGCTCCAGCTCTCCATAAGGTCAGTGACTGGCTGATGTCATCTCTTGTCTGTTTCTTCTACAAGTGATAGAAGCCGAGGAAGGAAGACACAGTATCGTTGACTTGGTGGTGACTTAGCTTCATTTTCTTCTCATTTCATCCATGTTCCTTATCAGTGTCAGTTACAGATCTTAATGATGGTGACAGCTTAAGTCTGATGGGATCCATTTGATGTGTCGAGTAGGGCCCTGTAAGTATCAAGTAAGCTGGTGTAAATGAACATTGGCACCTGGACTGACTCTTGTGTCTACTTGATTTCATAGGTAGTAGTGCTGAGTTGGACACGACTGAGCGACTTCACTTTCACTTTTCACTTTCATGCATTGGAGATCAAATCCAGGACATGTTGATAAATCCACATTCTTTAATGAAACAATTCTTTCTAGACATGTTAGCTCCTTTCCACTTTCTTTTTGAAACTGACATTTCATGAAATGTACAATTACACACGATAAAAAATACAGTATATTTATAGATAATGCTCTGAACGGTTTTTCTTTTCTTTTTTTTTTAAAGAAAACTTCTAGGCATTTGAGATTATTTTTCAGAAGTTCAGTCTACAAAGGAAACTTGAAAACCATCTGTGAAAGCCTAAGGAACACTTGTTCACACATTGAACAATGACAACACCACGAATTATCTGAGATTTATCAAATGGACCAGACTGACGGCAAACCCCAGGGTGACTTGCTAGTTAATAAGACTTTACAAATGATGTAACCAGGTTGAGCATTTCATGAATAACATAAAACTTAACTTTAGAGGAAAGCTGTCTTATTGTGAATCAATGCACAGCCTCCTTCTCTGGCTGGAGAAATTCCAGAAGCTGAAGTTAATTCCAGATCCTCACCCTGCCCTGGGATCCAGGTTCTAGCATTTGCTAGACCAGATGACACTGGAATTGGATCAGGCTGAAGATCTGGACCCCAAATGTTTCACCAGGTCATCAAGAGAATTCTCTGAGCTGAAATCAGCCTGCTTGGAGCTTTGCAACAGCCCCAAGGACAAAGCAGGCAGGGGTAACGTCCCGTGGGATGTGTACAGAAAGGTCACTGAGCATTTGGAAGAGCCAAGGCAGGGGCCTGGGTCTTTCTGCTGAGTGGACTTTCTCTCGTGAAGCCATCTGTTCAGTTCTTTGCAGAATCTGCGTTGTATATATATCCCGTGGGTCTGAGCTTCCAGGGGAGCTGTCTGGCCAGCCCCAGCTGAATCAGAGCCTGTCTTTTCTGAGAATATGTCACTCACAAAAGGCCTAAAGAAAGGTTCTCATAAGCGTCTCATTGTTTCCAATTGGCCACAGGTTGATAATGGTTGAAGCTGTGTGTTTTTGAAAATCACACTAGAGAGAGAAAAACAAGAACCATTGTTTCACGAGAGCAGCAAAGACAGAGGCAGAGCTGACTCTGTTTCTGACTCCCTCTCACTTTTCCAGGGAATTCATCAATCTTATTCAGACTTTAAAGGCTGAAACTACAGAATTTTCAAGTCCTCAGTGAGAGACCCTTAACGGCCACCTTCTTAATCTTGATTTCGGTGTCAACTTTGAAGATCAGGTGGGACAAAACAAAAGCCCCCAAACAAAGCATCAGAGAAATGGAATCCACCCTATGAGGCAGACAAGCTGTTCCATGTGCTGAATCAAAGAAATTCCGGGACAGGGGCTGTGAAAGATCACAATATAAGAATGTATGTTGAACCTCCCTCCAGGGCCAAGAAAGGCCAAGAGAGGCTTGGTAAAAGTAGGCCCATAAAACACAAGGCCGGTCCAGGAGGGCCTATTCAGTCAAGCCTGTGGGTTAGCATTTATCACGCGGCACTGGTTAAGGATCTGACAGTTGATCTTTTACAAACATACATATATACAGACATATATTATTATTAATAATAATACTTTGATTTTTTTCTGTTTTAAGGAAAAAATATTCCCATGCATTTTTTTTCTACCTTTCTTTGTATTCTTATTTTTTAATGTCTTTTTATTTTAACTCCCAGCAATCTTTTTAACTAGACATAGTCCTCTGGGACCATATTCTGATTTTCAAAAATATCACCTTTAAATGTTTTGCAAATATTTTGTTTCAAATGATGTTGATTCATCCCCAAGGAATTCTGGTGCTTGGGAGAAATTTCAACTCTCACCAAAAACCTCCTCGTGTGCAATCCTGTGTTCAATACCAACCACACAGGACTTACGGCTATGTAAACATTATTTTAAAATTATTCCAACATAAATACTCTTTTTTAAAGCTAACATACCACAGCTTTTAGCTCATAATGCCCATAGATGCCTTAATGAAATGCCATTCAAAACTACCTCACTGTTTAAAGTACACCTGGAGGTTCTAAAATTATGTAAACAACATCCTCTCCACTTTTCCAAAGTGAACGCCAAATGTGATGAATTCTGATTGAAAGTTGGTGACTGAAAGCTAGTTAGTCTGAGTAAGTCACCAATGCACGCTTTAACCCAACCAGTTTCAGAAGTTAGTCACAGGTAGACTTGTTCCACAAAGTGTTGATTCTTACATAACTTATAATTAACCAGTTTTCAATGATGTTCATGAGGGCCCTGAATGGTCCCCCATAAGATGTCTTTGCACGTTTTGCAAATACAGTTTGAATTGGTTGTCAAGAGTGAGAGTCAACCACAGCAAGGGCCTACAAAGCTCCTCCAAAGCTCCTCCAAAGCAGGAGAAAGAGATATTATTGGCCCATGGAATCCTAAGGCCACGTGGAGTCTTCTCCAAGTCAGCGAGGGCAGGAGGACAAGTCAGGATGTCTTCTTTTCGGAAGACTAGGGACTCACCAGCAACTGTTCTGCTGAAGTCACAGCAGATGCCTTGGACTCTTAATGCAATTAGGGATGGGGAAAACCCAGCATGGGCAAGGAGAGCTGAAGACACAGAGGGCAAGTTGGGGGTCTCCTTGCTATGTGACAGTGATCCTCAAACACCAGCTTCCTCTGTATGATGCTTACTGTGATGACTGTTTTAGTCCCAACGCCCATATTCTTGGGCTTCCTGGGTGACGTGTCCCTGGCAGAGAGTTAATGTCGCCAGCCAAAGCTGTGAGGAACACGTGAGCTATGGCCAGTCTTTTATCCTCATTGCCAAGACACGGTCAGCCTGCCTTTCACCTACGGAAGCACATCCAGAAACAGAGCCACCTAAGGGTAGGCTTCTGCCTCATAGAAGCAAAGGGCAAGGAGACAAACAGGCAAAGCTTAAATAGCCAGTGACATCAAATCTTAATCTTTAAAGCTGCATGATTCGTAACACCAAGGCCGGAACCAAAGAAATATCTTCTCCCCTCCTTGTTCTGGGCAAATTCATCAGATACACACACTTCCAAGGCTAGATTTTGAGTTTTTGTTTGAGAATAATACTGTACACTGCTTTAGGGCAGATTCTCAAGGTGCTATTGTTATAAAAACATTCTCAGTTCCTGTTTTTCAAGAACAACATTATTTCTTCATGTGTAGGGCATCCTGGAACTTGGTACTGTATACCGGGCATGAAAGCCTTTCTTGTTAATGGTGTCATCAGTGTGGAATCGAATCATCAGAGAATCCCCTGCAGAGTAGATTTCTTCCAATGGCTGAGGTGGGGAGAAAGGAAAACCAGGAGGACTTTAAGCCAGTTGGCTGTGGTTGGAGTATTAAAATAAGGAGGATGAGATAAAGACACAGGAGAGATACTGAAGGGCATCAAAACAAGCTGTTTTTTCAAAAAGAAAAGCTTTTCAAATTCTGCTCCCAAGAGCACCCCCACCCCCTTGCCCCAGCTCTCCTTTTTCAAAGACAATTTTAAGTGCACAGCTCTTATAGAATCTATTAATATTAAGTGTATCAGTTAATTAAGTGCACCTAAGCATTTCCAGGGCTTCCGTGGTGGCTCAGATGGTAAAGAATCTCCTGCAATGCAGGAGACCTGGGTTTGATCCCTCCAAGGTCCCCTGGGGAATGGCAACCCACTCCAGTATTCTTGCCTGGAGAATCCCATGGACAGAGGAGCCTGGTGGGCCACAGTCTATGGGGTAGCAAAGAGTTGGACACGACTGAGTGACTAATATACACACACGCTGAAGCATTTTCAGATTTCATTTCATGTAAAGTTACAGCCGCTTTATAAGGCAAGCACTATCTCCATTCTATGCTTGAGAATCTAGTTGAAAATCTAGTTCACAGCTCAATAGTCCCCAACCTCAGTTCTTCTGACTATAAAGTGTATATCATGAATCACCCAGCACAAGGGTCACCACTGTGATGTTCTCCCAGGAGAGCTAAGACAAAGACCATCGTTGAGGCCTCTGTATTGTCCAAGGACAAAACGTGGGATGGAACTGCTACGTTTGACAGAAAGTTTTCACCAGGTGGTAGGTGAAAGGGAGCCAGGATCCCAGGCTGCCATCTGCCAGATTCTAATAGAACCAAACTGGGCTTCCTATATATTTCACTGCTCAGGACCCTTCAAAGTTCTCCTCCACATGTGGACTCCACAGTTTGAAAGCCTTTATCTCTCAAAGGCACTGCATCAGCTAAGCCACACTGTGTTGTCCTTTCCTTTTTGGAGGGTGAAAGAAGATGAAGGGAAATTATTCAAAGATCCATACAAAGGCCAGTTGGAGGTTCTGTTTACCACATGCCCTGATGACTCCAAAATGATTTATTCTAAGTTCAGGCAGTTGCAAAGAGGCTTGAGTGATTAGCTCTGCAGGTGAAGGAAAAGACAGAGCTAGGAGCCCCGTGTGGGCAGCATGATGCAGATGGAGGAGGACCGGGACCCTGAACTGGTCTACACTCTCACTGAGAGCCAACTCAGTGCCAGCCCTATGGCAGGTGCTGGGGAAATAGTGGTGAAAATAGGCCTGCCCTGTCCTGAGGAGGTGGCCCAGGAAAAAGATGATAATGAAAACAGTCATTACTTCATGGGAAATAGATGGGGAAACAGTGGAACCAGTGTCAGACTTTATTTTGGGGGGCTCCAAAATCACTGCAGATGGTGACTGCAGCCATGAAATTAAAAGATGCTTACTCCTTGGAAGAAAAGTTATGACCAACCTAGATAGCATATTTAAAAGCAGAGGCATTACTTTGCCGACTAGGGTCCGTCTAGTCAAGGCTATGGTTTTTCCTGTGGTCATGTATGGATGTGAGAGTTGGACTGTGAAGAAGGCTGAGCACAGAAGAATTGATGCTTTTGAACTGTGGTGTTGGAGAAGACTCTTGAGAGTCCCTTGGACTGCAAGGAGATCCAACCAGTCCATTCTGAAGGAGATCAGCCCTGGGATTTCTTTGGAAGGAATGATGCTAAAGCTGAAACTCCAGTACTTTGGCCACCTCATGTGAAGAGTTGACTCACTGGAAAAGACTGATGCTGGGAGGGATTGGGGGCAGGAGGAGAAGGGGATGACAGAGGATGAGATGGCTGGATGGCATCACTGACTCGACGGACATGAATCTGAGTGAACTCCAGGAGTTGGTGATGGACAGGGAGGCCTGGTGTGCTGTGATTCATGGGGTCGCAAAGAGTAGGACATGACTGAGTGACTGAACTGAGCTGAACTGAAAACAATCATAATGACCTTGAACATAACTAATGTTTATAGTTAAAAGTGATTTGTAATTTGTATAACCATTTGATTTCTACTGGGAGAGAGAATTGGGAATATATGGAATACATAAGAGGATAATTAAAATATATATATATTTTTAAAAAGAGGCCTGAAGGCTAAATAAAAATGGGGATGTAGGGGGACAAACCCTCTGCAAAAGTGAAAGTTCGTGGGACTCTTTGTGACCTCATGGACTATACAATCCATGAAATTCTCCAGGCCAGAATACTGGAGTGGATAGCTGAGCCAGTTACCAGAATACTGGAATGGGTAACCTACTCCTTCTCCAGGGGATCCTTCCCACCCAGGAATCAAACCGGGGTCTCCTGCATTACACGCAGATTCTTTACCAGCTGAGCTACCAGGGAAGCCCAGTCTGCAAAAAGGCAGCCCTAAAAGGAAGATGCTCTTCCCTAGCTGGCCTCTGCATCACGCTTTCCTGACCTGGTCCCCGTTACCTCCCAACCTCCTCTCCAGCTACCCTCCAGGTTTCCCTCTTTGCTCCAGCAGGACGGGCCTCCTGGCTGGGGCCCTAAGCAGCCGCAGAGGCCGCCAGGGCTGTGACCTGCGTGTGTCTGACCGCTCAGTTCATGCTCTGGGTCCCCGCGGTGACCGCTACCACCATCCCAGCATCCCCAGGACTCACCCCGGAGCCGCAGAAGCGGCCGAGCCTGGGCGCCGTGCTGTCGTAGCCGTCGAACGCCTCCATGTAGTCGTAGCCGCAGTCAGCTTCCTCCTCGACCTCAAACGTGCGGAAGATCAACTCCACGCCGTAGCCGTCCTCCGCCACGATCACCCAGTCGCAGCGGGCCTGGCTCGGGTAGTTGTTGTCCCCAAACTGGGCATGGGAATAGAGCTCTTTGCTCTGCACTTCGGCCTTCAGCCTGCCCCCACACTCTGGAGCAGAGAGAGAAGCGCGATGCCCCCTCGGCACAGAGGGCACGCTCCGCGCCACGCACCCCACCCCCGGCAACCCCGTCTCTCTTCACACCCTCTGAACAGGCCCGTTTTCTCTACAAAGCCTAGTGTTTGCTCTGTGCGAAAGGCCAGGCAAGTTTCATCACTCCATTTTGTTCGTCAGTCGCTCAGTCGTGTCCAGCTCCGCAACCCATGGACTGTAGCCTGTCAGGTTCCTTTGTCCATGGAATTTTCCAGGCAAGAATACTGGAGTGGGTTGCCATTTCCTCCTCCAAAAAAACCCATTTTACAGAGGACTAAAAGAGATCCAGGAGTTTCCAGGGTTCACTGGGGAATCCAAGTTAGCCCTTACATACACACCCAGGACCTGTGTTCCCAGATTGGGCTATAGGGAGCCTCGGGGAACACCAGAGATGCCAGGATGAAAGCCTTTCCTTCTCTCCAGTTATAGGTATATGGAGCCAAGGGATGGTCGGCCCTACTGGTCGCCGGGATGTGGTTGGATCTTTACCACTTTGTTGTCTGGAAGCATCTGTAAAGGGCTCACTCCTGCCGACAGACCTACAGTAATCTGTTATTTTTACCAGCAGAGGGCGCCAAAAGCGCATCAAAACTGCCACGGCTGCTGCTGCTAAGTCACTTCAGTCGTGTCTGACTCTGTGCGACCCCATAGACGGCAGCCCACCAGGCTCCGCTGTCCCTGGGATTCTCCAGGCAAGAACACTGGAGTGGGTTCAAAACTGCTGGTGAGGGCTCAAACCTGAAACCTCAGAATAGATCTGGATTGCACCTGTATCTGGGCTTCCCTGAGAGTTTAGCTGGTAAAGTATCTGCCCCCAAAGCAGGAGACCCCGGTTCGATTCCTGGGTCAATTCCTGGAAGATCCTCATTCCCTGGAGAAGGGGTAGTCTACCCACTACAGTATTGCTGGGCTTCCCTGATGGTCCAGACGATGGAGGAAGGTATGGCAACCTTCTCCAGTGTTCCTGCCTGGAGAATCACCACGGACAGAGGAAACTGGTGAGCTACAGCCCATAGAATCCCGGAGAGCTGGATGCGGCTAAGCAGCAGCAGCAGCACCTGCATTTGAGAGCCTGACCACAGGCTAGCTTTCAAAACCCCTCCGTGGGTGTTACAGGTGAGCCATGCCTCAGACTTTGGACTTGCATTCTGCAGCTTTAGCTGTTTTTTACTAGGATGGTAACTTTGGTTGGCCTGAGCCCATCCTACATAACCCATGATAAAAATATGTACATGAGAGCGATGGGCCATTAGAGAGCAACGGAATTTTGCAGGTAAATTCCCCCATTGCAGTTCTCAGGGTGCTCCATGCCTCCTCCCCATGGTGTGGCTTCCACACTGTGCGGTAATTACATTCACCTTGCCCCGAGGTCCCCTGTCCCCCTTCCATGTCCCCCCACCCCCCGCCTGCTGTCCCCCACCCAGCTGGAGCTCCACAACCAGCCTGGCCCCAGTCCTGTCCAACTGCCAACTCTCAGCCCCGAGTGTGCTCTGGCTTAGATTTTCTTCCAGGTCTGAGCTGTCTTTGGAAAATTTCAAATTCTTGAGATGTGGCTGGCAGTGAAATGAGGGCTGAGCCGGGTAGGATGCCTCCCACCCGTCCTGCCAGATCTCCTCTCCTCTTCCCACGTGCCCTGGCCCCTGGAGGCAGACCTCAGGGCCTACATGGACGAGCCCCTTGGGCTCTGATCCGGCCACAGGCAGCACGAGCGGATCCGGGAAGAAGAGGTCGGGGCACCAGTCCCAGGCCCCTCCCTGCCCGGCCACCGCAGGCTGTGTCCTTTGACTGCAAGTCACAGCTCCTGTTTGGGGGCCCTCTGCTTGCGTGCGTTTGTCTCTAGGCTTCAGGAACGGATCCCCAGCCTCTGTCATTGAGACCAATGTGAGTGACAGCCTTGCATCTTAGCTGTGGTTGCTGCACAGCCCTTGTGGAGTCCCCACATCCTGTCCCCCCCTCTGTAAACAGTCCCTCAGTAGCTTCTCAAATAATGACTCCCCCCGAGTGTGCCCCTGTTTCCTGCAGGACCCTGACCCACCCTGAGCACCCACACTCAGTCTGCAGGGACAAGAGGGTGACGTCACTAGTCAGTGGCTTTTGAACGTCACCAGGGAAGTGGTGACGCAGCCGTGAACAGTGGGGAGTTTGTGGCCAGGGTCAGCCAGGCTCCGAAGACGCTAGCTGTCGCTTTGTCTCATCTGATTCATATTTTCTGGCTCTAGGAAAAAATGGGAGGAGGGGCTGTAAAAGGGATCAGAAAACCTCACAGAGATCATGATCATGATCGCAGGCTCTGAGTGAGCCTCACTGCCGCTGCTTTGTCAGAGGGCGAGGATCAGAAAGTCAAGGTTGCTTCATGGATTCTAGTCCCAGGCAGTATGAGGGCAGGAGAAGGGGGTGACAGAGGATGAGATGGTTGGATGGCATCTCCAACTCCATGGACGTGAGTTTGAGCAAGCTCCCGGAGATGGTGAGGGACAGAGAAGCCTGGCGTGAGCAAAGAGGAGTCACCAAGAGTCGGACACAACTTAGCGACTGAACAAGTCTCAGGGCCTACATGGATGAGCCCCTTGGGCTCTGATCCGGCCACAGGCAGCACGAGCGGATCCGGGAAGAAGAGGTCGGGGCACCAGTCCCAGGCCCCTCCCTGCCCGGCCACCGCAGGCTGTGTCCTTTGACTGCAAGTCACAGCTCCTGTTTGGGGGCCCTCTGCTTGCCTGCGTTTGTCTCTAGGCTTCAGGAACGGATCCCCAGCCTCTGTCATTGAGACCAATGCGAGTGACAGCCTTGCATCTTAGCTGTGGTTGCTGCACAGCCCTTGTGGAGTCCCCACATCCTATCCACCCCTCTGTAAACAGTCCCTCAGTAGCTTCTCAAATAATGACTCCCCCCGAGTGTGCCCCTGTTTCCTGCAGGACCCTGACCCACCCTGAGCACCCACACTCAGTCTGCAGGGACAAGAGGGTGACGTCACTAGTCAGTGGCTTTTGAACGTCACCAGGGAAGTGGTGACGCAGCCGTGAACAGTGGGGAGTTTGTGGCCAGGGTCAGCCAGGCTCCGAAGACGCTAGCTGTCGCTTTGTCTCATCTGATTCATATTTTCTGGCTCTAGGAAAAAATGGGAGGAGGGGCTGTAAAAGGGATCAGAAAACCTCACAGAGATCATGATCATGATCGCAGGCTCTGAGTGAGCCTCACTGCCGCTGCTTTGTCAGAGGGCGAGGATCAGAAAGTCAAGGTTGCTTCATGGATTCTAGTCCCAGGCAGTATGAGGGCAGGAGAAGGGGGTGACAGAGGATGAGATGGTTGGATGGCATCTCCAACTCCATGGACGTGAGTTTGAGCAAGCTCCCGGAGATGGTGAGGGACAGAGAAGCCTGGCGTGAGCAAAGAGGAGTCACCAAGAGTCGGACACAACTTAGCGACTGAACAAGTCCCAGGCTGTATCCTTTAAGTGGCTAAAGAGCAGAGCCAATGTTCTTACTGACTTTCTTCTGTTCAGCATGGTAAATGATGTAAGTTATAAGCATAAACATTTTCCTCCAAAGGGCTGATTAAGGCTGTTTATTTCAAGTGAGAAAAATAACGGGAAACAGAAACACTTTTCATTTTTTTGGAACTGCTTCTTGGAGGGGTACAGAGGACTTCTTTCCACCATTCAGCACCCAGACCCAGGGTTTCACAAAAAAGCAAAATTACAAATAAAAGTTTAAAAGGAGGGCAGGAGGAGAAAGGAAAAGATGTAAGAAGTTTGGCACTGAAAAAGGGGTTGCTCACTTAATAGGCTGTCAAAGACAGTAAAACAACCTTCCCCCCATGGCTGTTCATGTTTCATTTTAAAAGGGACACAGCATCGCACACCTCCCGTCCCCACAATAATCAGAACTAAAGGTGGTCCTTTCCCTGCCTTCATCACTCATCTATCTCGGGTCCACATGAGGATTAGCTGAAGGCCAGGGCCCCAGGCCACGCACCTGTGCTGTGCACAGCCTGGAATCCTCTCCTCTGCACCGAGGCATCCGAATAAAACCGGAGAAACAGGCTGCTACCCGAGGCCACCACGGGGTCCGGCTTCTTGCTGCCGCAGAAACGGCCGAGGACGGGGGCCTGGCTGTCAGGCCCGTCGTACAGTTCCAGGTGGTCGTAGGCACATTCCTGGTGCTGCTCGATCTCGAATTCATTAAACGTCTAGGGGTGAAAGAGCAGCGAGTGAGGCCAGGTCCTTTCAGCGGGGGTGGGTGCAGGCCCCCCTCTGGGGACACAAGGACATGCGTCTGCCCAGCCAGCTGTGCGGGGGGCATGGTGCCCACGGCCATGATGGCCACGCTTGTGGTGAGGGTCACCACCTGGCCTCCTCTGGTCTCCAGAGCAACCCTGTGAGCTATTGCCACCATGACCCCTTGGCGGATAGGACAGCCGGGGTCAGAGAGTGTCAGCGCGTGTTGGTGTCTGGGCCCCTCTGTCGTGTCTCACGGCGTCTCCCTCGCTTAACCATGAGACCAAGGTGCTTCCTCTGAGCCAGGCACTGTTCTCAGTGTTTTGTGAGCAGCAGTCCTCACGCCCTTGTGAGGTCTCTGCTGTGATAACCACCACTTTACAGATGAGGAAACCGAGGCACAGAGCTGTCGCATAACTCACCCAAGGGTCACCCACTGGCAGAGCTGGGCCAGCACCAGGAGGTCGGGAGGCCCTGCCCTCACCCTCTGCACGGCACCGTGCAGGCCCCTGAGTGCAGATGACGTGAACGGCGTTCACGAAGTGCACGCTGCTCCACGTGCTCACGACCAGAGAGGCTGGCCTGACTTGAGTGTTTTCTTTCCATGCAGAGCCCTGCATTTTGTTACTTAATTCTGATGATGCTGTCAGGGAAGGGCTGTGATTATCCCCAGTGTGAAGAAGGGGAAAATGAGTCTTAGGGAAGTTAAGGGATCTGCCCACGCTCACCCAGCTAGAGGACGGAGCTGAACTTGATTCCCAGGCAGCCTGACTCCAGACCACACTCGAACTATCACTAGCCTGTACTGCCTCTCTTCTCCTTGTCCCCACCAGTCTGTCCCCCAAACAGGCCAGGGCAACCTCATAATTTCAGGCTGTGCGCCGGGCTCTGCAGCTCCACAGGTAGGACTTCTCAAGCTCTGGGCAGGTGACCGGCTGATGGCCTGCCTGTGGCTATCAGGGGCATGGGACAAGGTGAGAGGGGACACTTTAAATGAAGACCTGGACCAAATGACAGAGCGGGAGAGAAAGCATTACCAGGAGGGGTTGGAAAGGACTCAGTTCACACAAAGGGGCAACAGGTCAGGGACGGAGGTAGAGAGGGGGAAATAGACGGGCCACTGGCTTTTGTAAGGATGTTAAACACACTTGAAATGGGAAAGATTCTTCACACTTACAGACAGGGAGGTAGGGCCGGAGAATGGGTATAGGGATGTGGGCAGGAGAAGGAAAGGGAGGCCAGTGGTAACAGGGCGGGCAGGGCAATGGGAGGTGGATGGCAGGCGAGCAAGCTCCCCAAAGTTCATGGGATGCCCTGTGGCTGTCCCCACGCAGTCAGACACTAGCTTCCTGCTAAGCATTCAGCTCACACTCTGTGGCAGCAAAACAGTAGAGCGTGATCGATACCCACTATCCAATTCCCAAAGAAATAATTAAGAACTAGCACGTATGTAATAGATTTAAGGGCCTAGATCTGATAGGTAGAGTGCCTGATGAACTATGGAATGAGGTTCGTGACATTGTACAGGAGACAGGGATCAAGACCATCCTCATGGAAAAGAAATGCAAAAAAGCAAAATGGCTGTCTGGGGAGGCCTTACAAATAGCTTTGAAAAGAATAGAGGTGAAAAGTAAAGGAGAAAAGGAAAGATATAAGCATCTGAATGCAGAGTTCCAAAGAATACCAAGAAGAGATAAGAAAGCCTTCTTCAGTGATCAATGCAAAGAAACAGAGGGAAAAAAAAAGAATGGGAAAAACTAGAGATCTATTCAAGAAAATTAGAGATACCAAGGGAACATTTCATGCAAAGATGGGCTCGATAAAGGACAGAAATGGTATGGACCTAACGGAAGCAGAAGGTATTAAGAAGAGGTGGCAAGAATACACAGAACTGTGCAAAAAAGATCTTCACAACCCAGATAATCATGATAGTGTGATCACTAATCTAGAGCAAGACATCTTGGAATGTGAAGTCAAGTGGGCCTTGGAAAGCATCGCTACAAACAAAGCTAGTGGAGGTGATGGAATTCCAGTTGCACTATTTCAAATCCTGAAAGGTGATGTTGTGAAAATGCCAATATGCCAGCAACTTTGGAAAACTCAGCAGTGGCCACAGGACTGGAAAAGGTCAGTTTTCATCCCAATCCCAAAGAAAGGCAATGCCAAAAAATGCTCAAACTACCACACAATTGCACTCATCTCACATGCTAGTAAAGTGATGCTCAAAATTCTCCAAGCCAGGCTTCAGCAATACGTGCACCTTGAACTCCCTGATGTTCGAGCTGGTTTTAGAAAAGGCAGAGGAACCAGAGATCAAATTGCCAACATCTGCTGGATCATGGCAAAAGCTGTCCATTTTAGTTCACTGATTCCTAGAATGTCAACATTCACTCTTGCCATCTCTTGTTTGACCACCTCCACATTGCCTTGATTCATGGACCTGATGTTCCAGGTTCCTATGCAATATTGCTCTTTACAGCAGTGGCCCTTACTTCTATCACCAGTCACATCCACAGCTGGGTGTTGTTTTTGCTTTGGCTCCATCCCTTCTTTCTTTCCGGAGTTATTTCTCCATTGATCTCCAGTAGCATATTGGGCACCTACTGACCTGGGAGTTCCTCTTTCAGTATCCTATCATTTTGCCTTTTCATACTGTTCATGGGGTTCTCAAGGCAAGAATACTGAAGTGGTTTGCCATTCCCTTCTCCAGTGGACCACATTCTGCCAGACCTCTCCACCATGACCCACCCATCTTGGGTTGCCCCGCGGCATGGCTTGGTTTCATTGATTTAGATATGGCTGTGGTCCTAGTGTGGTTAGATAGACTAGTTTTCTGTGAGTATGGTTTCAGTGTGTCTGCCCTCTGATACCATCTTACAACATCTACCATCTTACTTGGGTTTCTCTTACCTTGGGTGTAGGGTGTCTCTTCACATCTGCTCCAGCAAAGCACAGCCACTGCTCCTTACCTTGGATGAGGGGTATCTCCTCACAGCCGCCCTTCCTTACCTTCAACTTGGATGGCTCCTCTAGGCTCTCCTGTGCCTGTAGCCACCTCTCCTTGGACGTGGGGTTGCTCCTCCTGGCCTCTGCTCCTGGCCTCCAGCGATGGGTGGCTCCTCCCGCTGCAGCCCCTGGCCTCGGGCACAGGGTGGCTCCTCAGGGTCACAGCCCCTGGCCTCGGGTGTGATGTGGCTTCTCCCAGCCGCCTCTGGCCTCAGACGTGGGGTGTCTCCTCCCAGCTGCCACTGTCCTCGGACTGGGGTAGCTCCTCTTAGCTGCCGCCCCTGACCTCGGACACGGGATGTCTCCTTCAGAAAATGAAGATCATGGCATGCGGTCCCATCACTTCATGAGAAATAGATGAGAAACAATGAAAACAGTGTCAGACTTTAGTTTTGGGGGCTCCAAAATCACTGCAGATGGTGATTGCAGCCATGAAATTAAAAGACGCTTACTCTTTGGAAGAAAAGTTATGACCAACCTAGATAGTATATTCAAAAACAGAGACATTACTTTGTCACCTAAGGTCCATCTACTCAAGGCTATGGTGTTTCCTATGGTCATGTATGGATGTGAGAGTTGGACTGTGAAGAAGGCTGAGCACTGAAGAATTGATGCTTTTGAACTGTGGTGTTGGAGAAGACTCTTGAGAGTCCCTTGGACTGCAAGGAGATCCAATCAGTCCATTCTGAAGGAGATCAACCCTGGGATTTCTTTGGAAGGAATGATGCTAAAGCTGAAACTCCAATATTTTGGCCACCTCATGCGAAGAGTTGACTTATTGGAAAGACTCTGATGCTGGGAAGGATTGGGGGCAGGAGAAGAAGGGGACAACTGAGGATGAGATGGCTGGATGGCATCACGGATTCGATGGACATGAGTCTAAATGAATTCCAGGAGTTGGTGATGGACAGGGAGTCCTGGCCTGCTGTAATTCATGGGGTGGCAAAAAGTCAGACATGACTAAGCGACTGAACTGAACTGATTTTACTTTTTTGCTGCTTCCTGTTTTGCTTTTCATATGAATTCAATTTTACTTAACAGTTATCTTGAAAAATACAAATAAAGACATTTTTATAATGATTATAGTTAAAAACAAAAGTGTAGTTGCTTGATTTTTCCCCAAAAGGCTCTAATATAAATGATCTATCCTGTTTCTAAGTATCTAATTCCCATCTTAATTATTTAGGTTATATTTGATGAGTATTATTTTCTTCTCTCCAAAAATTCCTAATTTTTTCTTTTAGACATGTATATTGCTCTGGAGGTATCTATCTACTATGGACTCACGCTCAGTTGATTCAGTTGTGGCTAACTCTTTGTGACCTCATGGACTGCCAGGAGCCTCTCTCCTTGGGATTCACTAGGCAAGATTCTGGAGTGGGTCACCATACCCTCCTCCAGGATGTATATACTATAACAGGGTTTCAAAAAGAAAGACAATACTGACACAGACACACTTACACACTTCTAAACTGAGTCATGACAGTGAATTTCTGAGTCTGCCACAAAAAGAAGCTTCAGTTCAATTCAGTCACTCAGTCGTGTTCGACTTTTTGTGACCCCATGAATCACAGCACGCCAGGCCTCCCTGTCCAGCACCAACTCCTGGAGTTCACTCAGACTCACGCCCATCAAGTCAGGGATGTCATCCAGCCATCTCATCCTCTGTTGCCCCCTTCTCTTCCTGACCCCAATCCTCCCAGCCTCAAAGCCTTTTTCAGTGAGTCAACTCTTACCACAAGTTAAAAGAGTCACTACAAAAGCAACACTCTTTTGCCAAATTAAAGGTTAGGAAAAATATATAAGGGGGAAGACAGTTCCTTGCCTCTGCTCAGAGAAGAGCAGATAAAGGTCAGTTGCTTGAGAGTAAGAGAAGACTATTGTCATATAATTTTTGAAGAAAAAAAAAAAAGTTAAAGATCCAAGGGTCAATATGTAGAGCTGTGAAACAGGAACATAATTTCTTCTTCAAGGAATTTTCTTCTAATTTATAAATATGACTTCATTTTCCTGTCTACCTATATTTTTAACTCTTCCACATCATTCTTTGTTTATCTTGCCTTTCTACACAATATTCTTACTTTTTCTCTCATTTTCAACTTCCTTTATTTTCTTTACAGTTTTCAATTTTTTAAAAAAGTTTGTCTTGAGTCAGTAAAATGGTTATAAAATTGTTATGTAGGATTAGATATTAAAGACTTCAGAAATGAAATAAGCAGTCGTAAATTGAATAAAAGCAAGAGATGAATAAAATTATTTGCAAGCCATGTTGGAATAGAAAATATCATCCATCTAGATCAAACATTAAAAGATAAAAGCAATTATAAAATACTTGGCTAAAATAAGGGCTTGTTAATGTTAAAACTTGAAATATGCCCATGGAATACACGACACTGAATTTTAAAAGTCAGTGAAAGGTTTGGATTCTGGTGCAACATGAACATAGTAGACAAAGCTAAAATCTTGGAAGCAGTTCATCGTGTTCAGTAGGGTCATGACTGGAATGTTTCTGCAAATATTCTGCATCTGGCTTGAAATCTGTAGACAGAAATTTCATCTCATTCTTACACAGACTTTTGATTTACTTATTTTAGTATTATGCAAATAATCAACATCCCCAAAAGGTATATATTAATAGATAGATTCCTGTTGCCATGACGAACATCCTCCAGCAGATGGCAGCCTTTCTCCAATGCCCTCGCTTTAATTCGCCCTCGTCCAGATTCAAGGCTTCTGACTGACCCAGGAGAGCAAATGAAAGTGCTGACTACAGAGACAGCCATGCATAGGAGGTATCCACATGAGCACCCTCGGTCAGGGAACCTGCCTGTACCACCGATGCCCCAGGCCTGGCACAGGCAGACACCAGCACCTGCCGCCCAACTTGGGCGCGCGTTCACCCACCTGTCCTCACTGCTCTTGCCAATAAACAACCACGTAAGTATCCAGGTGATCGTCTGTTTATCATCACCTTCTCCTATGTTCTCTCTCCTTCTCCCTGGAGATATGGTCCATAATTCAAGCGGACACTCATATATATTAAGTCAAGCGGTCCATAATTCAAGGGGACATCCATATATATTCGAAGAGTTTAGCATAATTCAAGGGGACATCCATGTATATTCCGAAGAGTTTAGCAATCTCCAGAGTTAGAATGAACCATTTAAAAACTGTTTGTCTGCTGGAATACAGTTTCTCCAGAAAGCAAGAGGGTTTGTCTTACACTCCAGGATCTGGGAGTCCCTGGTGGCTGAGAAGCAAGACTTGTAGGAAAAACTCATTTCTCTTTTGCAATAACCGAGCATAGAATGCAGACTACCACAGTCATATGCACGGATAGGACTAGTGTATTAGCCACTCAGCTGTGTCTGATTCTTGTCAACCCCATGGACTGTAGCCTACCAGGCTGCTCTATTTGTGGAATTCTCGAGGCGAGAATACTGGAGTGGGTTGCCATTCCCTTCTCCAAGGGATCTTCCCAACCCAGAGATCAAACCCGGTCTCCTGCATTGCAGGCAGATTCTTTACCATCTCAAAGAAAGGCTTGGAAGATATATATGTTCAATGCAAGAGAGAATTAGCATACATAACTTAATCTCCTATGGTTAATTAGCTAACAACAGTGAGGTACTAAGTGCTTAGTTGCTCAGTCATGTCCAACTCTTTGTTAATGGGAAAAATGTAAGTTGTAGAGGAATATGAATAATAGAGTACTTTTGAGAACTGTAAGCAAGAAAAGGATATATGTTTTTTTTTTTCCTGTGCATTCAAACACAGAAATTTCTGGAAGAATTCACCAAAAAATGTTCAGAAAAGTAATTTCTAGAGTGAGCATGGGGGTCTGGAAATTTGGTTTTCACTTTCCAACCCTCTACTTTTTATCTTGAGAACATATCATTTGGTAAAATGTTATAACTGCAAACAGTGGAATCACAAACAACACTTCAAGTCTGTGTAAAGGGTGCCAGTTCAGAGTGACACCACCGTGAACAGGTGCTGTTTACACAGTGTTGCTCACCCACCACCCTGTGCTGATGGCTTCAGGTACATCCTCTTTTTGAATCTGCACAAAGGCTACTTGAGGTAGGTTTTACTAGCAGCCCCATTTTCCAGAATACAAAACTGAGTCCTGGAAATGTTGATTAACATCACCGGGTTTCAGAGCTGGGAAGAGGCAGAGCAGAGACCCAGAGCCATGTCAGTCTGATATTGAAATCTGTGCTTTTCATAGACTTTGAAAATAACTCACGAGTTTCACCCTGTGGCCCGCGGTTGAAGAGATGTTCCAGGTGCACTCCCTCCGGCTCGGATATTTGTCAGGCCAGTTGGGGCTCACCAGGGACCCCTCTGCGCTGCTGATCTTGTGTACACAGCCGGCTGGGGACAGGCAGAGAGAGACAGAGTGAGAGAGAGAGAGGCAGCTCACTGGTGGGCAGCAGAAGAGGTGTTCTGGAAGAGTCTCCTCCCCGAGCTCTTGTCACATGGTCATTGAACGTGGGGGCAGAGGCTGGCCTGAATCAAGGGTTCCCCGGCTCAGAAATCTGCTGATGGATTTTCTTTGCTACCTTCCTGGAATCAGGTCATCTTTCTAACTATTGCTATTTGCTTTGCAGCTGTCATTGGAAATATGGTAGAGTTGGTTAAGACCACAGGCCCTGGGGTCAGATGGGCCTCATCGCAAGTCCTGGCTCCACTGCATACAAGCTGGGGGACTTTGGGAGCTTCCATAAGCCTTGGTGTACTTGTTTGTAAAAGGAGTGCCAGTCTTTGGAGGGGGCTGAGTGCCTGGATTAAATGAGATAATGCATGCGAAAGGCGCAGCGCGTGCTAACAAAGGTCTCCATCACCGTGCCTTCTGTCTTTTAGTTTCCAAAGTAGTTTCAATTGGAGGCTACAGGTGTTGCCCTGGTTACCGTGCTATTTGCAAAGAGTGGTGCCACGAGACTGGCTCACTAAGTAGCGTTTTGGCCAAGAGCTAGAATTTGTCTCCCTCTGAGCTGAGCGCTGTGGTAAGCACTTTGATTGCATCCTCTCATGTAATCCTTTCCACCTTCTAATTGAAAAAATAAGCTGAGAGAAGGCAAGCAACCTGTTGGCCAGAGGTGGAGCCAGGACTGCCTTTGCTGTTGCTGATTAGGAAGGAGAGGACCCCGAGGACTCTGCTGCTCTCTCCTAGGCTGCAGGTTGTGGGGGAGTGTGTTTCTGGGAGGGGAGTGCTTCAGGCTGAGGCAGCTGGAGGGGGCAGTTGAGGGCAGGTCAGGGTTGAGGGCAGCTGTGTGGAGGTTCCACCTCCTCGCTGCCTCTGCTCTGCAGCCATGACGAGAACAGGCGCCAACAGGGCAACCGTTCAGACACGGGGTGTCTGCCCCTGGACACCCAGCCCCGTGGGGACCCATCCCATTCACCTGATGGAACCTTAGCTGACTTTATAATCCTCCTTGCCTCCCCTGCACCACAGGGGCTAGACGAAGGTGGTTTTTTACGTTTCAGAATGACAGTTCCTTCCAAGTTCTTCCAGCCCACCTTCCAACCCAACCTGTGACTGGCTGTGTCCAGGTCAGAACGCTGGCCTTGAGGGTGGGCTTCGGAAGATGTCTGAGCTCATTCTTTAATTCTTTATTTAGCTCATTTTCCAGAGAGGCCTCTGGCCAGCCCGAATCCCCCAGGTCTGCAGTGCTTGTCCCGGATGGGGTGTGAAGTCTTCACCTCTTCCCTTCCCTGCTGTGCATGCAGGGCTTTGTGGTGGGGCCAAGGCCAGCAGGCTTGTGTGTTTATCAAGATGCTGAAACCTCCTTTGCAGGGTGGAGTATGAACCAGGGAAGGCCTTTCTCAGAGTGGCTGGACATCAAAAGCCACCTGGCTCTGAAGGACTCTCAGGAGCAAATGGAGCAGGGAACAACGTCTTCCCCCTTCTATTTTACTAGACTCGTGCATGGTAAATAAGACTACAACAGAGATAGCTGATATCTATTGAGATTTCAAGGGCTTGCTATGTGTCAGCCTATATGAAATACTTGCTAAGCATTCTCTCATTTAACCCTCACAAAAGCTTTAAGAAGGAGGTAGGTTTAGTCCTTTTTAAACAGAAGAAGAAACTGAGGCTCAGAGAGGTTAAGTCATTCGCCCAAGGTCACACAGCTAGTAAGTGGCGGAGCCAAGATTTAAACCTTGGGGGTCTGATTCTGGAACCTGGGGTTTAACTTCTTTGCAATAATAAGTGTAGAAGAGCACGTGAGGGCCCCTACAAGCCCCCTAAAGGAGTGACTACCCTGGGGAAAATCACTCATGAGCAGGAGGCTGGGAGAAGGGAAGGCAGGCAGAAGCTGAGCCTAATTTCCGGGCTTGGCCAACCGGGGAAGAAGCACCCCTGGCTTTTGAGCATGGGTATACTCGGGCAGCCAAGGTGACCCCCCGTGCCCTGATCCCGGCCACGGTCCAGCCTCACCCTCTTTGCAGTCCTGCCTGTTCTCATGGAGCCGGTAGCCGTTCCTGCACCTGCACAGGTAGCTCCCAAAGGTGTTGACACACTCGTGCTGGCAGCCGCCGTTGTCCTTGGCGCACTCGTCCTTGTCTGTGGAGATCAACGGACTGTCCTAAGGGGAACCATCAACAAGGGAGCGCTCCTCACTGCCCAGGGCCCTGCTCAAAAGGAGCCTCTAGGAACCACCAACTTAGGAGTGTTCCTCACAGCCCAGGGCCCCCTCT
This sequence comes from Madoqua kirkii, assembly GCA_006408675.1. Classification (NCBI taxonomy): domain Eukaryota; kingdom Metazoa; phylum Chordata; class Mammalia; order Artiodactyla; family Bovidae; genus Madoqua; species Madoqua kirkii. The sequence goes on from SJYC01080161.1 coordinate 40,259, forward strand.
CAAAAGGAGCCTCTGCCAGGGAGCCTCGCTGATCATCACCAATGCTGGTTCTTCCTCTCCGGGGGAAGGGGGGTGGGCAGCATTCCTTGGGCATGACCTGGCCCTGGATATTCTGAATTCCCCATACTCCTAAAACGCTTTATGTACACATGCATCTCCAACCCTGCTCCCCACCAAACCAAGGAGCTCCCTACAGTAGAGGCTAATATTAGTAATAATATCAACAATAAAAAGCAGCTACCATGAAATGTTTACTAGGTGGTGGACACTAATCACTCTATACTGTACTCTCTGGGCTTCTGAAGTGGCACTAGTGGTAAAGAATCTGCATCCAATACAGGCGACATGAGATGTGGGTTTGATCCCTGGGTAGGGAAGATCTGCTGGAGGAGGGCGTGGCAACCCACTCCAGTACTCTTGCCTGGAGAACCCCTTGGACAGAGGAGCCTGGTGGGGTACAGTCCATAGGATTGCAAACAGCTAGACACAACTAAAGCAACTTAGCACATACTCTCTATATTAACTAACTTAATTGTTAGACAACCTCAGGAGGGAGGTGCCTGTGTCCCCATTTTACAGGTAGGGAAACTGAGGCTGAGACCGCTAATGTGCCCAAGGTTACTCAGTGAGCAAGCAGCCGGTGCGACCTGCAGGCCTGAGCTCTTACTCCACGACTCCATGCCTCCTCCTGCCTGCGGAGCAGATAAGCATGTGAGCCGTGAGGCAGACAGCCCAGTGCCAGCCCTGCTCCTCTGCTTCCAGCTATTGTGACCTTGGGGAGTCCTTGACCTCTGGGCCTCAGTTACCTCACCTGTAAAATGGAGTCAGTCATGGTGTCCTTACCTCGTAGGGTTGTTGAGAGGAGAAAATGAATTAGTATAAGAAAAAAACACTTAGAACAGTGTCCAGCACCCATGTCACTGTTAGTTTTTATTTGTTATCATGGAGGGACCCGAGCGTTAGCTGCTGTCGTCACTGTGGTTCCTGTGCCTCAAGCCAGCAGTGTGCAGCCCTCCCCTAAGCCAGCTTCCTCCTCTACTAACCGAGGGTCAGCCTCCACTCCCAGCAACCCCCGCAAGGATAACCTCGGGGCTCAGGTGTCTCCCTTTGCCCTGTATCCTCTGCCTACTACCCGTAATGGGTCACCAGACACTCAGGGTTTCAACCTCTGATTCCATGAGGACAACTAAGAATCCTTCAAGGACGCTTAACAAATAAAGAACTGAAGACCACTCAGCACTTCACTGGAACCAGGGGCTACAAAGAGACAAGCCAGGCTCTTCTTCAAGTCTTTGGGGGAGTCCAGCCTTTCCCACACTCGATTTCAGACCTCTGGCCCCCAGAGCTGCGAGAGACAACATTTCTGTTGTTTTAAGCCACCCAGTGTGTGGTCATTTGTTTCGGCAGTTCTATAATAACATAGCTATCACTATATAAAACCCGGACCAAGGCAGAGACACCGTGAGGGCAGGGTCCGTGGACAGAGAGGGGTAGGTGGCTGCCCTGAGGCTGGAAGCCTGCAAAATCCTGTCTCCCTCAGTCTGCGGTCTTGTCCCCAAACCCGCACACCTGAGAAGAAGTGCGCCCTGAAGCCGCGTTTGGAGACCGTGTTGTCGGACTTGAACTCCAGGCGCATGTTGTTGCTCTGCGAGGTAATGACCTCAGGCGTCTCAGAGCCGCAGAACTTGCCGTGCAGCCTGGCATCTGGGGACAGGCCGCTGCGCACCTCCACGAAGTCATACTTACACACCTGCAAGGGAGCACCGTGGGGAGCCGTCGGGCACTCCCTCTTCCCTCCCCCAGACCCTGGCACCCTGCAGGACCCCCTTTCTAAGAGCTGCACCCTCCAGGTGAGCAGATGGGTTTGACTGGGTCTGGCAGGAGGGTCCTCTCGACTCTCACTGGGATCCCTCCAGCCCAAGGTGCAGACAGGGGCCACGCTGGACCTGCTGTCCAGCAGTGGGCTCTGCCTGGGCCTTGGCTGGCTGATGCATCTCATGACCTCTGCCCATGGGAGGGAATGGGCTGTTTATGCCACTCTGGTCCCCAGATTTATCTCATCCCCTCCATTCTTCCCAGCTGGACACTAAGCCCCAGATTCTAACCCCAGGGGACGTACCTGTCCTGACCACCTCCCACCCCCAAGACCCCCTCCTCCTCTCTTGTCCTGCTTCTCCTTGGATTTAGCAGTGATGAGAGGATCAGAGCACTCCATCTGCCGAGGGTATGCAGTTGAACTCACTTTGACAAACACCCCAGATTCTACCCAGCTACAACCCCACGACTGTTGGGAGCCACCTCCCTGCCTGCTGATCCCCTCCCCGGTTCCCAGCCCTGGGTACATTACAACAGCATCCCCAGTCAATCAGAGCCTGGACACATACATCATTGCCTTCCAGTTCAAACACTTCAAACTGAAGGGAGATCCGGTACTGGGCAGGGGCCACCACTTGCCAGACACAGTTTTTGTTCGTAGGGTACTCCTTTGGCCACCCGGGACTGGTGATGGTTCCATTCAGCTTGGTAATGAAACCGCCACAGGCCACTGCACAGGAGGAAAAGAAGCAAGATTCATTTGGTTTTAGTTCCAAGTGACTGCGATTTCCCCCAAGCAGCAATAAGCCCTGCTGTTCTTTAATAACATCAACAACAACAAAAAATAGACAATCTGAACTGATTCATTTACGTCCTCTCTTCTGGTCTGTTTCCACTGAGGCTTTGGAGGGATCGAGTTGAGGACAAGTCTTCACTGCTTTTTTAAAAAGAAGATGAGGTGTTTGTGCTTACCTCTCACTCAGGGGCATAGCTGGGGACTTCATGTGACTTAGGCCAAGAAATGTTTGCACCAAGCTGTGCGATGTCCCTGGCTTCTGTGAACAGGCAGACTCATGCAGGTGGGCAAGGGAAACCCCGCCAGCCAGGTTGGAATGAAATGAATGAAATGCGCTATTTGTCGTGTCACACCGAAGTGCTCACATTTATTCTTTGTTTTCATTTTCCATCTTTATAATCATGTGAATTTCACATGGTCACAGAAGAAAATGAAATTCCATAATTCCATTTGCTCAGTTGCTGGGGTGGAGTCCAATAAAGTCATCTCGTGCTTGTGGCCTTATTGAGTTGTTTTTCCCTCCAGGAAGGAGGTGAATCATCCCCCACAATTGTTTCTTCACAGCCGACCAGCTGCCCCATCTCCATCTGTTCCCCTTCTCCTAAGACTGGTCCCCATCCCTTCTCACTCCAGCTCGGCAGGCCCGATACTAACCTTCACAGGCCTTCTTGTCAGCAGCCAGCTCATAGCCAGGATCACACATGCACTTGTAGCTGCCCAGAGTGTTCAGGCAGCGCTGCTCACACCCGCCATGATCTGGCCAGGAACACTCGTCCACCTCTGTTGGGGAGGAAGGTGACCCTGCTTAAGGTGACCCTGGCCTGCTCCCCATTGTGGTCCACATCCCAGGATTCCTTCTAAGAACAAGAACATCCTGGTGTCCACCTTCCAAGGAGCCCCCGTCCACAGAAACTGGCAGCAGCTAGAGCGGCGAGTGAGTCTTGAGAGCACATGCGAGTACTCTGCTGGCAGGAAACAGGACTCCGCTGAGAGATGATGGGGCCTGGATAACTTGGATAACTGTGCTCTTTGAAGAGTTTAATCAGGAGTGTTCGTTTGTGACCTTAATAAATCTAAAAGCTTCCATACCAAAGATGATCAACTTCAGTGCCATAAAACTGGGGCTCCCTCCATAAACGTGGAACTTCTCAGGACATTAAACAAAGGGTAAGGGCCAAGAGCAAGGTGGGGTAGCGGTAAAGAATCCACCTGCCAATGCAAGAGACACGAGTTCAAACCCTGGGTGGGGAAGATCCCCTGCAGAAGGAAATGGCAAACCACTCCAGTATTCTTGCCTGGAGAATTCCAAGGACAGAGGAGCCTGGTGGGCTACAGTTCACTGGGTCACAAATAGACACAACTGACCATACACTCATGTGGGTGTGAGCATGCACACACACACATAAACACACACACAGACAAAGAGACACACTCCTAGATTAAGATATAATTATTCTCTAGGGAGAGTGGTGGAAGCTATGAGTTAAATTTTTATTACTAACTTGAACATGTGTCCTGGGTGATCGTCAAGTTTACAGAAAACACTGGCTCTTAGGTGAGCCGATGCTCCCAGGAGAAACTCCAGGAAGAGGCCGCAGTGAGACTGAGTTAGCAGAGGATTTAGATGGGGTTCAGCACTGTCAAGTGTCCATTGATGTGTCTGGGGCGATTAAAGAGCAGCAAGCAGGATGCTGTGCAGAGAGAACACAGAACTCATTGGAGAATCACCCTAGACTGTCACCCCTGCACCACTGAGGAAAGAAAAAACTCAGGCACTGGATGTCTCCAAAAAGAGTGTCAGACATAAAATGGAAAAGCCATTATTTTCTGTAATCAATTTGTGCTACATTTATCCCTAAAGAGCATGCAGATTAAAAAAAAGGAGGGGGGCATGCAGATTGTGGCCTAACAGAGCTGCAGTCTAGTCAAAGGACAATGAGACCCGGAAAGATCTTCAAACAATAAGAAGAGCCCACTCTAGGAAAGAACGGGTTGGGGAGTGGGCAGAAGTGTTGGTTTCCTAAAACCAGGGAAGGTAAGAACAGAGCAAGGACGGAGTTCACAAAATTTCACAAGACCTCACATCTTACATAAAATAAAAGCAATAAGGACATTTTCAAGTTGATAAAAACTTGAAAAGATTCCCAGTCCTGCCACCTCAGCACGGATCCACTTAATAAGATTTCTGGTCGAGAGCTTTTCAGACCCTGCTGGAAAACACCCAGAGATAGAACTCTCACTGTTTTTAAAAGTATTTCTTGTTCTTTGAAATTTGAATTGTTAGAAACTCTGACTCCTGGCAACTTCTAACACCGTGGTCCCGCAAAAAATGCAAAATTTTCCACCGTCAATTCTCCTTTTTTCAATTCAAAAATTCCAACTCAAATAAACTCACTTCCTTCCAATCTCCCTGATCCACAATGCACAAAACACTCATCAACCTGGTGGCTCATCACTGGGTAAAGGACAGTTTGTAAACCCCCCCATCATTTCCTATAGTGGGAAGCAGATTTAGGTGGTGGCTCTAAGAGTGATGTGTCCTTGGGTTCAACAAAAGCTCAAATAAGTTGGTCAGTAGGGAGGCCTGGGTATAGGAAACACCCTGTAGGCAAGGGGTTGAAGTTGTCCTTGTGAAGTGAAATTGGTAGTCCATGGAATTCTCCAGGAAGGAATACTGGAGTGGGTAGCCTTTCCCTTCTCCAGGGGATCTTCCCAACCCAGGGATCAAACCCAGGTCTCCCGCATTGCAGGCAGATTCTTTACCAGCTGAGCCACAAGGGAAAACCAAGAATACTGGAGTGGGTAGCCTATCCCTCCTCCAGGATGGGCTGGACGATCCTATCCCTCCTCTAGCGGATCTTCCCGACCCAGGAATCAAACCAGGGTCTCCTGCACCGCAGGCAGATTGTTTACTCACTGAGCTATCAGGGAAGCCCCATAGCCACAAACAAATATAAGTACTAAGTATGCTAAAGTAGTAACAATCCTACAATTATTTACTACTTTATAATAGGCAAAGCATTTTCCTAGATATTTGCTAAAAAGTATAAAATGAGGAGAAGCATTATAATGAGAAATAGAAAGAGTCCAGTCTTTAGCATGAGCCAAACAGACCTGGGTTGGATTCACCAGGTGAATCATCCTTCAATAAATTGGGTGATTTGACCTCTCTGAGGCTTCCTCCAGCTTTAACATGAATACCTGCTTTCAGGGTTGTGGTAATTGAAAATGATGCCTGTAAAGTACCCAGTATGTAGACTCTAGGTACACAGTAGTTATTGCTCTAGACAAGAGCAGGGTTGCTTTTGAAATCTCAGTGGGTAGACACAATGATGGGAGTAGTGAAAAGGATAAGGTCACCAGACATCCCTGAGTCAGGGCTGAGTGGAGTAGTGTGGGCCTGGCCAAGGGAGGGAGATAGGAACAGAAAGAAGAAAAAGGCAGCAAGGATGAGCCAGTGAAGGAAGACTAGAAGGGCAAGAAGGCAGCATGGCAGAGTCGAGAAACTGGCTGGAGGGCACAGGAGGAGGGAACAAAGGACCACGGAAAGAGCTCATCAACCTAGAACAAGTTCAAGGGCCCAGATGGGTGGCCAGGGTTGGGGGAGACCTATGCCAGAATACGCTATGGCCACGGACAGGGCACACAGATGTCACAGGCAAGAAAGGAGGACCACTGCTGAGTCTGCTGGCATCCTTAGCCACGTGGAGGGCAGGAGGCTGGTGGGCTGGGTTTGTACTTAAGCAGAGGGAGTAAGTTCCCCTGAAGACTAGAAGGGTGATGGGATGTTTGGCCATTTCCACCGCTGCTCCAGCTTGGGTGGGTGGCGCAGAAGTGTACTAGGGCCCTGACCTTGAAGGGGTGGGCCTGGGTGTGCTCTGCGTCACCCCCCACTGTACTGAAGTAGCACCTACTTGAAGTCAACAGGCTCGTGCTTACTCTAGGCTACAGTGGTCAAGACCGAGTCCCCCAGGAAAATTCAGGGGAGTAGGGAAGGGTGGTGGGAGAAGAGGCTGAAATAGGGACCAGCTCGCAGAGCGGGATTCTCTTTTTTGCCTTCTCCACCATTCTGAGGTTAGACAATGAGATGACTCAGACAGGATCCCAAAGCTATCTCAGAGAGAGTTAAGGAAAGGGAAGGCAGGGCACAACCCTAAGCTTCTAAGGCACCTTGAAGAAAGCCAGCCACTCCCAACACATCAAACACTCTGTGGTGGGCCCGCAGCACTGGGACTGGGGAATGTGGGGATCCAGGTGGGAGATCCTCCTACCTTTGATGTGGGAAACATATCACCAAATTGACCCCGCCAACCTACAAATGCACTCACTATCTCACCAAGTAAGCACGGACGTGAGGTGCTCTGCCTGCTGCCCGGCCAGTAGGCTTGAGCAGGAGAGCCATCTGGCACCAGAGGAGGGATGCAGAGGCCAACTGGCACTCTGGACAGAGCCATGTGCCAGCTGGGCCCTGGGCAGAAATTCCTGCCAACTGGCACCAAGGCCAGAGCTTCAGTGGCTGGTCCAACTCCTCTGCACGGCCTTCACCATTGCTCTTCTAGTTTCTTTTACTGGAGAATTCCCGACACACGCACTGGCCCCTGTGCGCTCACAGGACATCCGACTGACGGCCTTGTAGGAAGAAGGCTGGCAAAGGAGCTGGCTGTGTCCAGACCGCTACTAACCTGTGCTAGACCCCACATAACTGTGGAGCCCTTGAAACACAGCTAGTCTGAGTTCAGACCTGCTGTGAGAGTAAGACACACCGGATGTCCACTTAGTGGGGGGAATAAAGCAAGTGGTTAAGAATTGGCTGCGAATGCAGTGGACAAGGGTTTGATGCCTGGTCTGGGATGATTCCACATGCCACGGGGCAACTAAGCCTGTGTAACCACCACTGCTGAGCCTGTGCTCCCAGAGCCCATGCTCCCAGAGCCCGTGTTCCAAAACCAGAGGAGCCGCTGCAACGAGAGAGTAGCTCTCACTCATCAAAGCCTGTGCTCAGCAACAAAGACCCAGTGCAGCCAAAACAAACACATAAAATCATTAAACAAATTTAAACAAACTGTGCGTATTGATCACATATTAACATGACAGTAGTTTTGACACGCTGGGTTAAATAAAACATGGTATTAAAACTAATTTTGCCTCTTTCTTCCCTCTTCTTCTATCTGTTTTGTACGGTAGCTGCCAGAAAGTTTGAAGTTACACGCACGGCTTGCACTTGTGACTCGCCTCCTATTTCGGTTGGACAGCACTGCTCTGCACTGGGTTCTCTGCTTCATTCATCCTCGTGGGAACCCTGAAAGGTAGGCAGAGCAGGGAGCAAGAAGCCCAGTCCACAAATGAGAATCTGAGCCTTATTCATTCATCCTTTGCCCCATAAGTGTTTACTGAACTCACTGTGGGTCTGGCACTGGGAATACAGTGGAGGACAAAGCAGGCAGGATTGAGTCTCAGAAAGGAAAACTGACCTGCCTGAGAGCAGGGAGCTGGTAATGGCTGTGGGCAGGACTAGACCCCACCCTGCAGAGGCTGGGCCCTTTTCCCTATACTCCCATGTGTAGAGAAGGCAGAAAGGTGGTGAATGTCAGAATCAAATGAAAAATTCAAGTCCCTTCACTTTACTTTCCCATGGCTTTCAGGTCTCTGTAGAGGAAAGACAGTGAGCTGGGAAATCCTACATGTCTGGGGTCTAGTTCTAGCTCAGCCTCCTGAGAGCTTCAGTTTCTTCTGTTTTAAAATGGGGGTAATAACACCAAGCGAGGATTTTTTCCGAAGACAAAGGGAGGTGACTAATGCAGCTTCTGGCACTCAATAAATGTCTTTTCTTTCTCCTTTAATAGAAGATAGGTCCCAAAAAGGCTTCCATCAGACCTGGCTCCTCTTTGAAGACTCAGGGTCAAGGTCAATGCTATATAGTTCTCCTTTTCTAAATGTGGTTCTCTGCAGACCTTCTTGACATAAAGACGAGCTCAAAACAGATGTCTTAACTGTTAGTATACATGGGCCTCAACACCTTGACGGGCAACTAAAGGATGTCTGCCAACTGAAATGTCTTTGAAGTGCCTCATCTGGGTACTCACCCCACCCAGACACTGAGTGAGACACTCCTCCGATGTCCACACTTCACGCAACATCACTGCCCATTACAGGTCCCCTTGGTCAGCTTGAGCTCTTGAAGACAATGACCTTCTTCTCCTCTGTTCCACAGCCCCTGACACACAGTTTGATGACTGCTGAATAAACGTTAAATGTGGAGTAGGGAGAAGATGGCATTTTCTAACAAGCAAAACAGAGCCAGTTATCACTGGTCAGAGCAGGTCAAGGCTCTCGACTCAGTCCTTTACAGACTGGTTTAGCATCATAGGGAGAAACTCCCCCCACCCCATTGCAATGCCTGTTATCTCCACTAGGGCTGCCACAAAAAAAGCAGAAGGTTCAGATAAAGTTGAATTTCAGATGAACAATTATTTCTTAGTACACTATACAATATTTGGGACACACACTAAAACGAATTTTGAATTTAACTGGGCAAACTATTTTAACTTGTTCAATTTGGAAACCCTTCAATTTTAGCTGGTCCTCTCAAAAATTATAATGCTGATCATCAGCAGAACCAGGAATGAGATGTGGGTGGGTTACCAGTTATCTTACTGCAAAGCAGTTCCAACACCCAAGACCTGGGGGATGGAAATCAGGGAAGGAGAAGGATAGGAGAATTAGGACAAAGAGAATTAGAATAAAACCTCATGATTATGGGTGACAGGTTAACTAAAATGAGGCTTCCCAAAGTCATTTATATCACAGTTGACAGGTTAACTAAAATGAGGCTTCCCAAAGTCATTTATATCACAGTCCTGGAACCTAGAATCTGTCACCTTACCCTTACATGGCAAAAAGGACTTTGCAGATGGGATTAGATCCGGGTTCTTGAAATGGGAGATTATGCTGGGTCAGCTTGGTGGGCCCACAGTACTACAAGGGTCCTTCCAACTGAAAGCAGCAGGAGGAGAATCAGGGTCAGAAAAGGGAACATAACGATGGAGACCGACGTCTGTGATGCAGGCTGAGAAGGTCTCAGCCACCCTTGCTGCTGGCTTGAAGACCAAAAACCCAGCAGTCAAGAAGTGCAGACGCCTCCTCCCAGGAGCTGGAAAAGGCAAGGAAGTCTGACCTCGAGAGCTGGAAGGCGGTCACATTTGTTACAGCATCAAAAAAAAAAGCTGATACATGGTGCCAGCAAGCAGAAACTGTCGCAGCATTTTTTCCAGAGAAGAAAATAACTACTTCAGAGATCCCTTCCTTAGCAAAGAAATGAAGAGGACTAGACAGGATACCACATCTACTCACGTAATGCTATTTCATTTCTTCCTGACAACAACTCTGAGATAAACTAGTAGTGTCATTTCTACAGGTGGAGAGACTGGGACTCAGAGAGGATTTGTAACTTGCTGAAGACCACCCAGCCACCGTGGCTGCTAAGTCAGATGGGTGTGTCCCTAGGCTGGCAGACGGCACGTGCAGTCTGGGCTAGGGTGGGGCGGGGGCTGTGACTTTCCTGGGATCTCTACTAAGACCCCCACATTCTTCTTTCCACTATGATCACTAACCTAACTGCATTTGCAATACACGTGCTGTGGCTTGTTTTCCTGTGTTTTTTGCTTTGTTTTTGCTTGGCAAAGTATTAAACTTTGTCTCCAGTTATTCAGAATGCTATGCTTCTTGCTCTGTTTTGGTCTGCTGTCATCAGACACCTCAAAGCATGAAAAAATAACATTCCCACACACTTGTGGGACATCTCTCAGCTTAAGTGTCTCCACAGTCATTAGTTCACTGGGGCTTCACAGCTGGTTGTGGAAAATGGGCAGATGGACAAAGGGATGCGGGCTCAGGTCATACAGCTGGAAATGGGCTCTTCTGACACCATCTGCTCACCTAAAACCTGGGAGAATGGGATAGAAAGGGAGCAGATGGGGAGATGGAATAAGGAAGGGGCCAGGATTTCTGGGTCAGCACAGCCAGGAGCCCGGGAAAGGAGGGAAAAGGGAAGGAGTTACTGATGGGTCACTCCAGTTACAGACTGGATATATCCGTTCAGGGGCTGCTGGTGTGCTGGTGGGCGCCCAACCCAAATGCATCGCGGAATAGCCTATATTCCTTCTTAGCAAGTGGTCTGAGGAATTCCAGGGTTCTGAGAGTGGAGAAGGGAGACTTGTCCATTCCAAAGAGAGTCTTTGGAAGCTGTTCTGCTGGGACCAGGAATGATGGTCTCCCCATGCCACTCTGGGTCTGATTTTATCAAGAACTTGCAGAGCAGCCAGTCCCTAATGCAGCACAGATATTCATTTCCTGAGCACCAAACCTTCTCAGTCTCCCCTACAAGCCCTGCACACTTGAGCATAGACATGCAGGCTGGGAGCTGATGCTCCAGGAGCTAAAGACCTGGGCTGCCTCTCTACCCCATATCAGGGAATGCAAGGCAGTGTTCTGGAGAGAGTTGATTTAGGAGTCAGACTGGGACTGGATTCTTGGTCTGCCGCTTAACTGTCTGAGCAACCCTGAGCCTGCCTTTTTTTAACCTTGATAGAGGGCATTAAATGACATAGTGTAAATCAAGTACCTTGCACAGTTCCTGACACAATAGGTGCTCAATCAACGATAGTGACTACACAAGTGAAAATTGTTATCAATGCTCAGTTTCACTAAGGTTCATGAAGCTGACCTTGTAAACTGATAAACCTAATTTCCAAGCACAGCAGCAAAACTTTCTGCCACAGACAGAAGCCAAGGCTAAGCCTGTTCCTGAGTCACTGGAGAACTCTCTCTATTGGGGAACCTATGCATAGCTCTTTGCAAAAGTGGCTCGCTGCCTCCCCAATGCAGGGAGTCTTGTTTGGTGCTAAGGTTTGTGGGTTTAGTGATTCTTAGGCCGGGGGGCAATACCTCTTCCTGTGTCTAAAATGGAAACAACTGCTAATTTCATACCCTTGAAAAAATTGGCTGCAAAGCCAGCTTTATTGATAGAGCCGTCGGACACGAACTTCATCCACATTCTATTGGAGCTGGACTTCACATCGTCTGGCTTCTCATAGCCACAGAAGTGGCCGATCAGGGTGCTGTCTTCCGTGAAGCCGTCACGGATTTCCAGGTAGTCATACGCACAGCTGTCATGCCTTTCGATCTAAATGGAGAAGCAGAGGCAAC
>SJYC01080162.1:0-10727 GCA_006408675.1 Madoqua kirkii
GCGGATGTCCGCCATCCAGGATCCCAGGAAGACATGCTTCGCAGCTGGAAGGCTGCTCACAGTTTGTTGGAAGATGCCCCCTTGAGGCTGAGATTGCAGCGGCTCCATGCCTCGGGATCTGGCCGTCTGAGCCTGCTTCTCTGCCTCCGGGTGGGCAGGGGCCTGTACACAGCCTGCTTCCTCTCCTTTGGTTTTTGCTCAGTCCTTTGTTCTGTGAGTGGGCCAGGCTGCTCGCTAGGTTGTTAGGTTAGAGCCTTTGGCAGGAAAGTTCTCTTTTCCGCAGTTGCAGTTCAGTTCAGTCACTCAGTCGAGTCCGACTCTTTGCGACCCCATGAATCGCAGCACGCCAGGCCTCCCTGTCCATCACCAACTCCTGGAGTTCACTCAGACTCACGTCCATCGAGTCCGTGATGCCATCCAGCCATCTCATAGGATCTGGCCGTCTGAGCCTGCTTCTCTGCCTCCGGGTGGGCAGGGGCCTGTACACAGCCTGCTTCCTCTCCTTTGGTTTTTGCTCAGTCCTTTGTTCTGTGAGTGGGCCAGGCTGCTCGCTAGGTTGTTAGGTTAGAGCTTTTGGCAGGAAAGTTCTCTTTTCCGCAGTTGCAGTTCAGTTCAGTCACTCAGTCGAGTCCGACTCTTTGCGACCCCATGAATCGCAGCACGCCAGGCCTCCCTGTCCATCACCAACTCCTGGAGTTCACTCAGACTCACGTCCATCGAGTCCGTGATGCCATCCAGCCATCTCATCCTCTGTCATCCCCTTCTCCTCCCGCCCCCAACCCCTCCCATCATCAGAGTCTTTTCCAGTGAGTCAACTCTTCGCATGAGGTGGCCAAAGTACTGGAGTTTCAACTTTAGCATCATTCCTTCCAAAGAAATCCCAGGGCTGATCTCCTTCAGAATGGACTGGTTGGATCTCCTTGCAGTCCAAGGGACTCTCAAGAGTCTTCTTCAATGCCACAGTCTGAAAGCTTCAATTCTTAGGCACTCAGCCTTCTTTAGCATCACTCTGAATTTCTTAAGATTCTCTTGTTTTATGTAATGAATCAATGGATATATTTTCTATTGTGTGATGTCAAGAGACATCCATGGACCTAGAATTCTAATTTTAAAGAGTTTTGCCTAAGTAAAGAGACATATGTAATATTTAACTTGCAGGATCTTTGTCAAGTTATTTAATTACCAGCCCTGGCAGGGAGAGAAGCAAGCAGCAGCCTACCGCATGTGTTTTGATGGCGTGCTCACTCTTGTGGGTCTGATGGTCCGCTTTGAAGGACACGTGAGCATGGCGACTTTGAAACTTGCCTGTGATGCTGGTGGTCGTTCTGGTTGAGAGCTTTAGGTCTCGATGGAAGATGTTCCCCTTTCTCACTGTTTAGTGCCTTTTGAGCACAGGGAGGTATTTTCCAAAACAAACAGCATATCTAGTTTGGCTACGGTTTTTGTGTTACTTCTGTGTTCAGAAAATATTGTATTATGGAAATAAACCTTATATCTGTTTCCGTGTTATCTTTCTGTTAAATACTTGCTCTTCTCGTGGCGGGCTGGGTGTCCTGTGTTGAAAGTCTATAAGTCTCTTCACGGAAGAATTTTCCTTTATGGGAGAATAGAATGGTGCCCCCTGAAAATTCCTTGGCAGTAATTATCCACAGTATACTTGCGTCGTAATTCCCACGGACAGAGGAGCCTTGCAGCCTCCAATCCCTGACACTGCAGATTTGGACAGGACTTAGCAACTAAACAACAACAGTTATTCACATACTGTCTTGCACATTTAGACTTTCTTCCTCATTTATTCTCATCTTTTTTCTCATTGGCTGATACTAAATAAATTCGCAAGTCATTATTATGATACAGTGAATCCCCTATATATGAAGCTTCAGTTGCAATCTTTCAAAGATGAAAATGTGCCCCTATATGTTGTCCTGTTACTCCTTGGAAGGAAAGTTATAACCAACCTAGATAGCATATTAAAAAGCAGAGACATTACTTTGCTGACTAAGGTTCGTCTAGTCAAGGCTATGGTTTTTCCAGTGGTCATGTACGGATGTGAGAGTTGGACCATAAAGAAAGTCAAGTGCTGAAGAATTGATGCTTTTGAACTGTGGTGTTGGAGAAGACTCTTAAGAGTCACTTGGACTGCAAGGAGATCCAACCAGTCCATTCTGAAGGAGATCAGCCGTGGGATTTCTTTGGAAGGAATGATGCTGAGGCTGAAACTCCAGTACTTTGGCCACCTCATGCGAAGAGTTGACTCATTGGAAAAGTCTGAGTGAACTCTGAGAGATGGTGATGGACAGGGAGACCTGGCGTGCTGCGATTCATGGGGTCGCAAAGAGTCGGACTCGACTGAGTGACTGAACTGAACTGAACTGAACTGTGTTGTCCTGTGCTGCTGTACTCTACTGTAAGATAAAAAATGTTTACTTTCTGTGTTTGTGTTTTATGTACTGTTTGTGCAAAAATGTTATAAGGCTGTTACAGTACAGTATTATATAACTATTGTGTTTGTTGGGTACCTAGGCTGACTTTGTTGGATTTGCAAACAAATGAACTTAACGAACGTGCTCTCGGAACAGAATTTGTTTGTAGTTAGGGGACTTACTGTAGTCGTAATTGTTATCTGTTCAGGGTATTTTATGTTATTTTAATTAGTGGTAAAGTTACAAATATTAATGATAGCTGTATATCCACAATCGAGGTTGAGATCCACCTCAGAGAGCTGTTAGGAAGCTCTGACTGGTCTCTGAGTGCCTTCCCTTCATAGCACTTAGCACAAGTGGAATTAAATTATTCAAAGTGCAGGACCTTGGGTAATGTCTCCACAGTGCTCTGCCTGCTTCTTGAGGGTAGGGTTCACCCCTGCTTTGTTTACTGGGGAATTTCCAGTGCTGAGCACAGAACCTTAGACCTGGGAGGCTGAGTAAACAGCGCACGTATGGAATGATGTTTGTTAAAATGTTGAACACTCGGTGCATTTCCAGACAGTGGTTCATAGAGGAAAATTACAACACCTACATATATGAACTAATATTGTTCTCAATTATGCCCGTAATTAAACTATGGGACGTAAACATCATCAAGTCATTAATACATACTTACTGTGGAAAGAAACAGTCAGTACTGAATATGTAAAATACAAAGTGAACATGACTATTTTAGGCTGAATTTCTGTCCCTAACAAATTCCTTAACATTTATCCATTGCAGACTGTTTCTCCCAGGGCTGTTTAGTGACTAGGAGAGTATTCCTTCTTAATTTATTTTCCTCCCTGCTCTCCATTTTTCATTGTGTTGTTATCATGTAGAATGAGAAGTTTTAGGAAGAAGCAGGGCACAGGGGGAAGGTGAAGGGCCCCTCCGCTGGCTCTCAGCTCCCTGTGTGGTGGCTGATGCCTCTCGGGAGCACAGGACGGGCTCGGAGCGGGGCGGGGAGACCAGAGCTCGGTGTTTCCTTTGACACAGCAAGGGACACCTGGAAGTCTCAGGTCTCCTGGACGGGCTCCGTCTGTATCTTTCATATTTCGTGTCCCTCACTTTGAGCCTTCTTTAATATCCTAAGTAAATTTCCCCTGTGGACGGTCTCAGCTCCCGATTTACGTCTAACATTTTAGTCTCCTCCCTCGATGGTGGCAGCTTGCAGGGGTGAACTTACTCTCCCTGTCTCACAGGTATTATAAATACACTTAGGCTTAAAGTTTTCCTGCCTCCCAGTCCGTACTCACAGTGTTTCCGCAGCGTTTCTTAACCAGAGGTGAAGCCATTACAAGGGTGAAGTGAGTGCAGTCACTCAGTCGTGTCTGACTCTCCGCGACCCCATGGACTGTAGCCCACCAGGCTCCTCCATCCATGGAATTTTCTAGGCAAGAGCACTGGAGTGGGTTGCCATTTCCTTCTCCAGGGGATCTTCCCGACCCAGGGATCGAACCCAGGTCTCCTGCATTGCGAGCTTTGTAGAGGGCAGTAAAAGGTGGTGGGGAGGGGGGCGGTTTGCCAAGAATCTGGACGAGTGAAGAGCATCTCCTGTCTTCTCCCCGCTCTTCACACATGTAAAATGCCTTTGCACATGCTGTCTCTGTGCTGTCTTTATCTTGTGCTGTGGAGTGGTGACTTATTCTTCTGTGTTGGTGCAAAGGCGTGTCTGCATAGTTTTCTGTAGTGTGTGTGTGTGTGTGTGTGTGTGTGTGTGTGTGTGTGTGTAGAGGCCCATATCCTTTACTCACTCTCCAAATTTCAAAAAGTTCTGAAAGCTTCATATGGTGTTACAATAGATAGCTTACGGTGAACGGTGTCAGATTCACGCTCTCTGAAGGAGAGGATTTTGCTTGCTTTGGGACCAGAGACCGCAGCTTCAGGCACTCAGAGCTTCGGGTGAGAAAAGTATTATTGCAGTGCAAAAGGAATAGAGAAAGCCTCTTACACAGACTTCAGAAGAGGGCAGAGAGTGCCCCACTCAGTAGTTCCGGTCGGGCTTTATATACTTTTTCAATTGGTTATTGACAATAGAAAGACCAGACCTACTCCCACAACATACGTCTGAAGATGACAGGATTAGGCAGAAGGTTCTTGTTAAGGAGAAACATGTCCTCAAGCAGGATGCATTGTTGTTCTATAATCATTAGCACAGAACTTAAGGAAAAGCATACCCTTGAGCAAGATGAGTTATTTTGTTGTGTAATCATTAGCTCCCGGCTTAAAGAAAGTAAGTCTTAAAGATTGTTGTAACAACTCAGAGTTTGAGAAAAAACCATCTTATTTGACTAAGGGGAAGGAAGTAGGAAAAAACAGTTTGTCCCTTTCTCCTTGAGAGCCCTGAGCTCCTTATTAACCTACCTAAGGATTAACTCTTAGAATCTGACCTTTGCTGAACTCATTTGGTGGCAAACCCATACCTGAACTGTTTCAAGGTTATTAATTTTTATACCACTTGTGTTATATACAAACATTAGCTTGTATGTTTCATGGAAGACATATTAACATATGATTATAGAGTTTTGCCCTGGACCTGCTGGTTTGTTATGTCAGATATGACGGATGTATGTATATATTACTTCTTGAAAAGTTTTGAATTACAAAATACACATGGTTTCCAGGGTTTTGGATAAGGGATTTGAACCTATTTTGGACATTTGGGAAAGGACTCATTTCTTGAGATGGGTGAAAATCATACTTTAAAAAAATCGTATTAAAGAAAATGACACCGTATTAATACAGTTCATTTAGGAATTAGATCCAGCCACAGATACTGACATCACATTGTCTAAAGCTGGTTATTAATGACCTTTGATTAATGGGACTGCCCTTATTCAGCAAGAGCAAGTTGTGTTGTTTCTGTCTGTATGTTTAATATATCAAAGCTCAGTTTTCAAGCCTAAACATTTATTGGGATGGTTATATTAGTCTGGGTCCTCAGAGAAGAGCATGCCACAATGGGATTACGTGTGCAAGGGTTTTATTAGGGTGAATGCTGGAGAGAGAGAAAGCAGGAAGAGAGGTGGGGAGGCCGGGGCAGTTGTCAGGCTGCAGATCTGAGGCTGGGTGAAGGGAGGAGGCAGGTTGGCTGGAGTGTCGGAGGCTTCTGTGCGGTATGAGCACAGCCATCAGAGGCGGCCTGCAGCCCCCGGGAACTGGCCTGCCTTAGCGTCCCTCAGCAGGAGCAGCCAGTCTGGACCCTGTAGCAGTATCACTTCTGCCTACTGCATTGTTCCGGGTAGTCGCCAGGTCTGCCCACTTTCAATGGGAGATTGTGAGAGTGTCGAAGAATTTGTGGCCGTATTCTGGGCATTTCCATGGTTATGCCCTGGGACTGAAGGTTTGGAGGATCGGAGGACTGAATGGAGAGGGCCCCTTGATGAAAACCAGGATCCTGGGACGTGGGTTACAACAAGTCTATGACAGAGTCAGGAGATAAATAGTCAAACTTCACTCTCCTTCCCCCCTCTCTTCTCCTGGACTCCACTGGGTGAACCCAGGTGGAATCCAGGTGGCAGGGGACTCCTGGAGAAAAATGTGGCGCATACAGAGCAGGAAGAAAAAGACAGAGCGTAGGTACAGAGGGGAACATGGAAGTGGTCAGCACGCATCTGTACTCGCCTCAGCACTGCTGCTCACAGGTGCAACCGCTGGTGTTCCCATTGCCGGATAATTGTGCTTAGTCACTCAGTCGTGTCTGACTCTGCAACTCCTGGGACTGTAGCCCAGCAGGCTGCTCTGTCTATGAGATTTTCCAGTCCAGACTATTAGCGTGGGTTGCCATTTCCTCCTCCAAGGGATCTTCCCGACCCAGGGATCAAACCCACTTCTCCTGTGACTCCTGCATTGCAGACAGATTTTTTACCTGCTAAGCCTTCAGGGAAGCCACATCATTAAATGCATTCTAAACACTTGTTTAAAATATTGGAACTTTAAAGAATCACTTTATTTACCAACCTGAGGCTTCTGATTCCTAGACCAGAGCTGTCTGCTTTCCCTCTGGCGTCCACCCTTCAGAGCCTCCTGTTCTCCTTGAGTCTGTCTGGCTCCTCTCCTTTGCTGCCCTCCATGGGGACATGCCCAGGGCCTGGGCTCTGCTGATCAGCCGGGATCAACTACCAGCTGAGTCTCTGCCTGAGTGGCCTGCTGCGCCCTCAGACTGTTCAAAGCCACGTGCATATGATCTGTTTCTCCCTGGCCACCTTAGGACAGCCTCTGTGTGCCTCCTTCGTGGGAGTGACGCTGTTTCCCCCCAGTTGCCTGGTCTAGAAGCCTTGATTATTCTTGAATCTCTTCTCATGCTCCTCCCTCATCTAAGGCCAGCCTTTGTCCCATAAGGTTCTTTTGTTTTTATTGGAGGATAACTGCTTTACAATACTGTGTTGGTTTCTGCTCTACATCAACATGAGTCAGCCAAAGGTAAGCATGTGACCCCTTCCTCCTGACCCTCCCTCCCGCCTCTGTCCCCGCCCGACCCTTCTGGGCTGTCACAGGGGCCTGGGTAGAGCTCCCTGAGTCACACAGCAGATTCCCAGCTGCCTTCTGTTTCCAGCTGGTGTTTGTTTCTGTCTCTCCCTCAGTCTGTCCCACCCGCTCCTTCCCCCGCTGCGCCCACACGTTCTGCCCTCCGTGTCTGTTTCCACCGCTGCCCTGCAGATGGGTCCATCAGTGCCGTCTTCCTAGATTCCACATGCTTGTGTTACCCTGCTCACTTCTGCTTCTCCCGGCAGTGTCCCTGCGGGTCGTCCTCTGCACACACCTCTACGTGGGTCTCATCGCAGCCACTTCTTTCTTCGGGTTGTTGCACACATCACTGCTAGATTAAGTTTACTGAAATGCATCTTTTTTTAGAAAAAACCTGTGCATTCATTTGGCTGTTTGTTTATTGTGTCACGCAGGCCCTTTCACTGTGGTGGCACACAGGCTCTCATTGCGGTGCTTGGCCTTAGTTGTTGGCAGCATGTGGGATCCTCGTTCCCTGCATCTCCTGCAGTACGTGGCAGACTGTTACTCACTGGACCACCAGGAAAGTCCCTGAAGACCCTCCGAGTGTCCACTTTCCTCTCAGCCTTGCGTGACCGATCCCCTAGGTCTCAGTATGCAGGCAGCTCCAGGTCCCCGCATCACCGCCTCCTTGTTCCAGCATCGGGGCCTCTCCTGTGCTCTCTCTTCTCCTCTCAAGTCTCACTCTCTGCAAGGGGCAGCTTAGACCCCACCGCTTCTCAGCTGTCCCTGACTCGGGGGCTCCGGGCTCTCTATTCTAGCTTCTTTGGCTCAGTGTCTGTGTGGCCGCTGGACACTCCTGTCTCTCGTTCAGCATGATCCTGCTTCCCTCCCTCTAGCTAAAACCCCTAGGCAGTTCTCCAATAGTGTTTTGAGGAACGCTGGGCCTTGGTGGAGGGGGAGCCCAGTGTAAATCGCCTACATTTATGAGGGAAACACAGTGACACCTGTCAGACACCGTATGGATTAACTAACTTGAAATAAGTCAGCTCCGGCATTAAATATACATACCTTTCAATCCAAGCCTACTTTTGCCAAACCGAGTTTTTGTCAGGTGCAGTGATTAAAAGCAAGTATCATGTGAAAATCTCAGTGGAATTTCTGAGGTTGATAGTGTTGAGTCTGATTCTGAGGTTTGAGTGCCCAACAGGAGTTAAGCTGTTAGGATTTAACAACATATTAAGTTGTTTGGATGTAAATACTTAATAGATGGGATGGTTGGGTATTTCTTTTGGCTTTGGGGTACTGTGAAAAAATGATGGATGTACTGAAGGTGCCAGAGACTAAGAAACTTTCAGAACCTCTGGCCTGTGTTGTGGGTTTCGGTGTCTCTACAGCAGGGTTTGGCAGCTGTGACCTGTGGGCCAGATCTGGACTGTGGCCAGTTTTTATTTATCCTCAGAGTTAAGTATGGTTTGAGAGTTGGACTGTGAAGAAAGCTGAGCACCAAAGAATTGATGCTTTTGAACTGTGGTGTTGGAGAAGACTCTTGAGAGTCCCTTAGACTGCAAGGAGATCCAATCAGTCCATTCTGAAGGAGATCAGCCGTGGGATTTCTTTGGAAGGAATGATGCTGAAGCTGAAACTCCACTCCTTTGGCCACCTCATGTGAAGAGTTGACTCATTGGAAAAGACTCTGATGCTGGGAGGGATTGGGGGCAGGAGGAGCAGGGGATGACAGAGGATGCGATGGCTGGATGGCATCACTGACTTGATGGACATGAGTCTGAGTGAACTCCAAGAGATGGTGATGGACAGGGAGGCCTGGCGTGCTGCGATTCATGGGGTCACAAAGAGTCGGACACAACTGAGTGACTGAACTGAACTGAACTGGTGGTTAATTAGCCAAAAGCATGGTATATGCACACAATGGAATATTACTTAGGTTTAAAGAGGAAGGAAATTCTAGCATACATGTTATACAGCATGGATGAACCCAGAGGACATTATGCTAGGTGTAATAAGTCAGTCATAAAAAGAGAAATACTGTATGATTCTAGAACAGTTACATTCATAGAGACAGCAGAATGGTGGTTGCCAGGGACAGGGGGAGGGGAGAATGGGCAATTGTTTATTGGATATAGAGTTTCAGTTTTGTAAGATGGAGAGAGTTCTGGAGATGGATGGAGATGTTAGTTGCATAGCAGTATGAATATACTTAATACCACTGGACTATACACTTAAGATGGCAGATTTTATGTGTACTTACCACAATTTAAGAAAAGAACTTTTTATGCTTTTCAAAGATTTTTTTTTTAAGGAGTATATGACAGAGACTGTATATGACTATGAAACCTAAAATACTTTCAGGCCCTTTGCAGAAAGTTTGCTAACCCCGACTCAAGGGGATAGCATGGTTCCCTGTATATTTTAGGTGATTCATAAACGTTTAAGGAGGATAATAATAGTAAAAGAATGTCCTCAGGGAGAGAGAGATTCCTGCCCCCCCCCATTTTTTTCGGAATGTAGGGATCAGACTGAGGAGCCCCAGACAAGAGCGCAAGTGGAGCAGGCTGGTTGGCTTTGTCGCCAGCTTAGAGGACTCTTTGCCCAGGTGTGTGGCATGGGGGCCAGGGCTGGTGAGAGAGACGCCAGTGGACTGTTGGCAGTTGCGGCCAAAGGTGGAATTGGCGCCACCCAGCAGGGTTAGAAGAGGGGGAGGGCTGTGCAGAGAGCCTGCTGGGCTCCGCGTTGTCATTTTCGTCAAGTGTCTCGTGAACTTGGATATTCTGTTCTGAGGGTTATTTTGGCTCTTTTATTTGGAGACTGTGAGTTAGGGTAGGAGTTTGGGCTCACGCGATGGTTGGAGGCTGAGACCTTGAGAGGAGTGAGCTGAAGTAAAGGATGGATGGAAGGGAAAATAATGACACATCATCCTTTTCCACAGGCAGCTCACAGGAGCTGGCTGCAATAACCATGACCTCAAAGAGCGTCTGCACCTTTAGATTTTACAGAGAACAGCAGCAATGTTTTTGTTCAGCATATTATTCCATGCAAGTCCACTTGGAAAAACAGAAGCAAAAAACCCACCAGAAACACTGATTTTCCCATTATCTCTTATGTGCTGAAACCCTGTCTGAGCCGTATCCATGCAGAGACTGACTTCAGCCATTCCCTTAAAGACACGTGCCGGTTTCTTGTAAACCACTGCGGAGCCCATTTGTTTGAGAATCTCGTCTTCCAAACATGTGCATACATATTCATGATCTGTATTCCGTGAGCTCAGTAATTCATGGCTTATTGACTTGGGCTGATGGATGGAAGTTTTCTGGGGATTGGAGAAGATGGAGATTTTGAGAGTCTGAGAGCAGCCACACGTGAGTCACTGTTTGCTCTTAGTGTGTCTGTGGTGAGTGGGGCCAGTGGGGCTCTTACCAGCTAGGTATGCTTTTGAAGAACAGAATGGGAAAGACTAGAGATCTCTTCAAGAAAATTAGAGATACCAAGGGAACATTTCATGCAAAGATGGGTTCAATAAAGGACAGAAATGGTATGGACCTAACAGAAGCAGAAGATATTAAGAACAGGTGGCAAGAATACACGGAAGAACTGTACAAAAAAGATCTTCATGACCCAGATAATCATGATGATGTGATCACTAATCTAGAGCTAGACATCTTGGAATGTGAACTCAAGTGGGCCTTAGAAAGCATCACTATGAACAAAGCTAGTAGAGGTGATGGAATTCCAGTTGAGCTGTTTCAGATCCTGAAAGATGATGCTGTGAAAGTGCTGCACTCAATATGTCAGCAA